>JAPDSC010014332.1:0-48966 GCA_026290005.1 Latrodectus geometricus | reverse complement strand
AAGTTCACGTAGAAATAATGGATTTCTTTTTCCCCAAACTAATATATTTGATTAATTTAAATCAGTTAAATTTAAAGCATTGATTATTTAAATTTAAAACATTGATCGTTTAAATTTAAAACATTGTTATAAAATAAAGTTTTTTTTTTTTCTTTTTTTTAAACATGTTACTGAAAAAAACATGTTACTGAAAGCTGTTATTCTTTCTAGGATGTGAAAACCACTGATGAATGATGATGAGCGACCACGTTTTTCGAAATATATTTTATTTCTATTTAATATCTGGATTCATTTTAAGTTAATTTCTTCAGTTACATATTTATATAATTTCTTTTACATGAAAAGCAGCATTATTTCCATATACGCGTCATCTACTGTCAGAAAAAAAAATCAAATTTTGTTTTATTTTTCTTTATTAGTAAAAAATAACCACTTAAGCTTAATATTATGTAAATAGCGCGTTCATTGAAACACCATTCTCTTCATTGGTGGATATAAAAACTTATTTTCCTTGTAGTTCTTCTGCATTCGAGAGTTTTAAGTCCCTTCTGCTCAATTATCATTATTTGAGTATATTAAAATTGATTACAGGAACTCTCAACAATAAAATTAAGCAAAGTGAAAGTAGAAATAAGTAAATGCAGTAATGCATAAATTTAACGAAGAAAAGTAATACAATGTTACATAAATTTATATCATGATCGCCAAAAGGGACTTTTCTCGCCAAAGCTGTAAAGAAATATCTGATTTCATCACTGAGTTAGCAACAAGATCCAAATTCTCTTCCACCCCCCTCCCAAATGGGTTTAAAGACGTCATCATCCTTTTCTCCCCCTCCCATTCATCAAATGAAGAAGTTTCTCCCATTATTGTTTCCTTTTATGGCGTTGCTGAAGATACTGGAGAAATGAAGCTTTAGTCTTTATAACAGTAGGATGTCTTGTTAATTAGTTTAGTGAAATGTCCAACACACGCGTATATGGGGAGATTTTTGCTCATCTTATGGGAGTCCAACCATCATTTTTCACAGTTGTCTCGTTTTACATTTTAGAGGAATTTCACATATGAGAAATTCTCACATCATCCTATGGCGCATAATATTATATTTTTGGATTCAATAATACATTTTATTATGAAATGATATTATTTATACAATATAATAATTAAGTAACTGTAGTGAAAACACTTAGTTTAAAGCATCGTATTTATTTTATATATTATGAAGGAATATAGATTTTATTTTTGCAACATAATCATTATTTAACTGTATTCAAGTTCGAAATTTTTAAATAATTTTTAATATGCCATGAACAACACTTTGCTAAAGAATTAATTAAAAAGAATAAATTTCTTCACAAATATAAGGTGACAACTAAATGGTTCTCTCTAGATCAATTTAAATAAATTTTGGTAGATTCTCGTCAACTTTGCCCAAGCATGAAAAATATGACTATAAAGTAAGACACAACGAGACCATTAAAATAGAGGTCAATTTTTCAAATAATATAAATTAATATTTAGTTTTTTCTGTACTAATATTTTTACAGTTTAGCCGCCCAACCTGTCGGTTCGAATCCCGGCTTGGGCATGGATGTACTTTCTCTCTCTGTTTCTTGTCCTTTCCTCAGATGATGGATGAATGTGGCCCATCCTATAAACGGGTTTGTGGTGGTGTGGCGTGGCGATGCTACTCGTACCTCCTTGGTTCACAGGTGCCCACCGGGTAACGATAAAATGAGTAGCATAAGTTTCCGGCCTTGTTGCGGCAAATGGGCTAATAAACTCACTTGCTCAAGGGTGCCCGCCATTAGAAATAAAAAAAAATGTTTTTACAGTTTATGTAAAACAAACTGTTTTAAATGTTGACTTCGTAAATAAAAACCAGAAATTATCAGTATCGATGATTTAATGACATCCTGTACCTTGAAAATGTGACTAACATTTCAATTTAGAAAATTAAGAAATGTGCTATTAATTTTAATCATTTGCTTGATTTTTTAATCTTAAAATTGGTTTAAGCTCCTCTCACATGTGTATTACTCATTTCCAAAGCATTTAAATTGACAAAGAGTTTTTTCATTCACGATTTTTCAATAAAATAAACTTCATAGTTTAATCTATAGCATCTTAACTACAGAATATTATGCTGCATTACTCTTAAAATTAATAGACATAAAATTGCATTAAAATAATCCCATATCTAGTTAATCATCTTTGTAATTTGATAATTACAATTAGCAAATATTTTATAAAATTCATTAATACTTTTAGTGTTATTAAATATTCTTATTCAATTTTATGGAAAATTTTACACCAATTTCTTTAAAAATATAAAAGTAGTTATTATTTTTAATTCGGTTTTTTCGGAGTATGTTTTTTTGGAAACAGTATCCAAAGGTTGTATAGATGTTATTCCATAAACATACTTTGCAGAACATAATGTTCCGAACAATATGATTTGCTTCAAATGTCAGTTTTTTTATTGCTAAAGGAAGGTTGCATAAGCAAATTAAGTCTAGCCTTAAGATCTGTGGATTCTTGGCCATTATCTGAATATTCATAAAATCAATAGCAGGAAGTTAAATTCAAATGGATCTTGGAAGTTCGTCATAAAATATTTTCTTCTTGTTCTTTCTAATCCCCTGATCTGGATCAGATCAGGTCCATGACTGCCTCCGCCCTCAACCCCTCAAGGACCGCAGCATGGTTGCGCAATAGGTCACTCCGTGAAAAGCTAATATATTTTAGTGAATGTTTGGGACTGGCTTCTTCAGTGTTACACTCTGTGCAAGTGGGAAAGACTTTGTAACTCCCGGAAAACCTTAGAGTCCTAAGATGACAGGATTTGAGCGTAGACAAGACTGACTGGTCATGCCTTTCACAGCCAAAGCTCAAAGCATCTCCAGGACCAGAGTCACAGTACCAAGGATGAGACAGCGGTGTTTTCCAAGATGAATTGGCAAGAGCCCTACTCCTGGAGTAAATTCCCTCACAGAGGTAGATATGATCCTTTTTTAGCCAGCCCATAGGTGATGTCGTTATCAAAATATTTTGGTTGAAACTGCGTTTACTTAGTATCCTGATAATTGATTGCCTCATTTCATTCATCGCTTTAAAATTTCATCCATTTATTTTTAATATTGAACCCTCCACTTTAAAAATACGTTTGCAACTAATACGAACGCTCATTCCAAAAGAAATTTGATAGAACATAACAATCTGTGCGTAGTGCGATGAATATTTTTATTAATAAAATTAAATCACTCTCCACTACACAAAGATGTGTATTGAACTATATACTTAGCCACAACTCAGACATTCTAAAGTATGACTTTTAATATTAAATCCTGTTATCATATTCAAAAAAACTCATCATGTCCCATACACCAATCTTAAGATATTTGTTTCCATCTCTCAGAAGGTTTAAAAATGTTAGGAATATGTCTATATATTAGGTTGGGGAAAAAGAAATCCATTATTTTTACGTGAACTTTATGCAACTTCTTTTGGATTCACTTTGTAAAAAGGTTTAAAACAGCTTTCATGTAGATTTTTAGGTCTTGCGCGTTACGACATGCGGTTAACTTCGATCATTTTTGATATTTTATAGACATTTTCGACGATGCTGTATCCACATGCGAGGTGCATCTCTAACATCAAAAATATCCGAACGGAATCGACGAAACAAAAATTGTACGTAACTGGTTGTTACAGTCTTATATAGGACGATAAACACCTTTCACAATTTTAGCCACCCGGCTATCTTTTTCGCCGTTACAAGAGAAAAGCGAAAATGTATCGAATTTTCTGTTTGTTGTCTTCCATTTTTAAAACCTTGTACTCGTAACTGAATTAATCAAACAAAAAATCGCAAGAGTATATTTTAGTGTCAAATGTCACTTTTCCAACGAGCATAAATCTGAAATTGTTTGATAGATACTTCACGAGATATCGATCACTACAGACGTCTACCGAAAAAATAATGGATTACTTTTTTCCCAACCTAATATAATTATTGAAGCTTAATTATGTGCTTTTTACCTTAACTTCTGAAACACGTTTGATTAATATCCTTGATTACAGAAATCCATTTCTGATTCACTACCAAATGTCCTTTTCCATCAGCATCATTTGTCTCAGAATGTTGCAGATTTGAATATTTCTTAATTTAAGAACTAAATATTCTATGTTAGTATATTAAATTTAGGTTAGACAGCTGAATTTTAAAAAAGAGCATTTTGTTTTTTTATCTAATTTCAAACATGAATTTTTGTCTAAGGTAATTCATGCAGGGACATACAAATGATGTGAATTTTAAAGCAAGTTAGGTAGGCATTTTTATGTAATGATTAAAAAAGAATATGGTGCGTAGTGGAATTTTTATTGGGGAAATCACATTTGAACATTGTTTTTGTATACTCTTGGAGCTCTTGCAATATATCTTCAAATCTGAATCAAGGAAAATTCTAGCTGAGCATGTTAGAACCATGTTATTGTAATTATTTGCCATACTGATCAGACTTCCATGAAGGTCAAACGTATGATAGATTACTGATGAGATAATATGGAATGACTGAACCCAGGAGAGCTATATCGAATCTCGTTCAAGATTTTAGCCACCATGAGCCTTTGATGTTTGTGGGCATAAATGTATCTTATCGGCCTGGACTGACAGTAGAAAGATGTTGCGCACATCCATAATAGATAACTTAACTTGGTACGTTTTGTTTCTTGGCTACAAATTGATTCTATTCATATTAGTAAGGAAAATATCAAGAATTATAAAAAGTTTGAAATTTTTCTTCCAATATTCAAGCACTAAAATTCCAACGATGCTTTTAAGTAATATTGATGAATTTCTCTTAATTATTTTGACATATTCAAAAAATGTTAAAACTATATTGACTTAATTTATTTATTAAACTTTTTTTAAGCACAATTATAATGTCATATATTTTATAATCTGGCCGATAAATTTACCAAAGGGGGATCTAATGATCCTATAGATGGTGGAAACCTATTTACATATAATGAAATCTACTCAAAAGTAAAGATAGAAAATAAGAGGACCTGATGGTTTCAACTTAATCATGATTGGTGTGAGCAAAATAGTTCTGGGGCTGTCCTAAAGCTAAAGGGCGATAGGAAACTACATACTGCTATTACCACCTACTATAAGATCTTTACTATAAGACCATCCTATAAGATTACTGCTATAAGACCACCCTGTTTGCCTGAAATGTAATCTACACCTGAGCATTTGTTACCTGCTAGAGAAGAATTTCATCTTGCATGGTATGACTTTCTGTCGATGAATGGTCTTTTGGACTTGGCCTAGCTAGGCTCTAGGCCAAGTGGAATATGTAACAATAACATGGTAAAAAAAAACTATCTAATAAATTTTCTGATAATTTTTGCCATTTATAATTTTGATAGCAAATCGTTAAAACGGTATAATAGAAGGTTCTAGTTGGTGTAATTTTTTACCAGCTTTATAAATTTAAAAACATGTAACAATATGTTTCATATATAAGTAATGTATAATTACCTAACTAGCAAATCTTTTGTAGAAAAATTTTCAGAAAAATCTTATAAACATGCATTACTTTGCATGATGTCTAATAGATATTTTTTTGTTTAGATAATAATATCAAAACGCATCATCTTTATGACGATATTTATTTGATCTTCTTAATTGAAACATATAAAGTAAAGAAAGAATGACTTCATTCTAAATATAATTTGGTTGGTTATAAAAGGAAAACTGGTAAAATTGAATGGAACAATTTTAGAGAATCGAGATACCATTGACAGCGGTTCAACCAATCAGCACATCTCATTTCCTTAACAATTGATCAAAACCGTCTTTATAACTATCATATCAACACACATTACTAAGTAAATTTTTAAAAACTTTTATAAGCATTTCATATTATATGTTTCAAGAGTCATACAATTTTTTATGTACAACTTTAATTTTTTAATGTATCTTTAAAATATAGTTCCTGGTTACATTTAACTTTCTTGTATTGGTTTAAATTTTAATAATAGATTGAATAAAAACCCTTTATTAGTATATTATAATTGTACGCTCCATCATATCGTTAAAACGTTAGGGGGTTAGAAATGCATGAACAACACATACTAAAATCAATACTCCATTTTGCTTTTCGCATTCGCGCTCATCTTTATTTATACAACAACTATTTACTGTTTCCAAACCAGACTGCTTTCACAACATGACAAGGACTTTTACAGTTCAAGGTTATGCCATTTGGGCGTAGCAATGCACCTGCAACAAAAACACAGCGCCATCTCTTGGCACTAATCATTATAACTAGGCATTATAATAATAATAATCTTTAATTGTGTTTTCTAGTTATATTCTTTTTTAGTTTCATAATAGGTTTGGAAAACTTTAATTTATTTTTAAGTCTCTATATTCTAAAGTTCTTCCATTTTATTTTAATCAATACTTTCAAAATGTTTTATTAGTCTTCTTTCCACATTGTTCATTTATATAAAAATAACTATCGAAATGGTAAATTTTATTTCAAAATGAATAAATTTCATTTGAATTCATTTATGTTTGCAGTATGACTCAAAGGACACAGAATAAAAAAACAACATTTCTCGCCAAATGTATGAAATTTCTGCAGCTTTTATTCTCACTCATCGATTACTCCAAGTATTAGATTTAATGATTACAAATATTAAATGCGAAAGAAATATTGTGATAATATAAATGAGTTATCAAGAGAGTTTTACAAATATAAAGATTGCCAACTCTAGCAATAAAACCAAAAGTTTATTTTCTGTGATTAAATTTGTCTTTTGAATCACGTTTATCACTATCTGTTTTATGATATCTTATTAAAACTTTCTACCTAAGAGGTAGTGTTTATGAAGTGTATATATCAAATTTTTAAAACATATCACAAAATATATTTATAAATTTTATTAGCAGCTGTAAAATTTATTGAAATCACATACATTATACATAACATATATATAAAATATTTTTACCCAATTCCGTTACACATCATCGAAATTTTAAATTTACATTCTGCACAGCAAATTAAGTATTAATTAATCAAGCCAAAATAAAAGTTTAATTAAAAATGCAAGCATTTGTCATGCATTAGTTTTATACTTGTTATAAATATATTTACTTATTATCATTATAATCACAGGTCATATTTTAGACACATTGAAATTTTAGTCCATTGGGACGAAATTTCTTAAATTACAAAAAACGTATATTTTGTTAGCAGTAAAATATACAATACAAAGAATTGTAAAAGAAATGTTAAAATAGCGAAATTAAATTTTTTCCGCGTGGGCAGCAATCATGTTATCAACTTCAACAAGAAAAATTTTAAATTTTTCATTCCAAACGTTTTCAACAATCAAATTGTCATAATGATTGAAAACATTTTTCACGTTTTCATGATTGAGTATTAAAGATAGTGGAACTCCATCATCATTTTCGCTTTGGTCATGAATAACAGGTTTCCAGCAAGTCCAGTCGCGTTCCGATGCACCTAGAAGTATCCAGCCCGGTGGACCCATAGCCACAGAGGCAGCTCCCAAGGCAGCTCCAGTAGTTCCAGCCGTTACTCCAATAGCAGCTGATGCCGCAGTAGTACCAGCTCCAACTGATGTCGCTACTGCAGTACCGGCAGATACTGCAGTAGCTGCAGCTGTTCCACCTGCTCCAGCTCCAACTCCAATGCCACTTAGTAACGGTGCTGTCACTATAGTGGACGCTGGAGCTAAGATTCCAATAGCTGCAAGTCCAATGCCAAATACCATTTAGCTGGAAAGTATTGTTTTCATATTAAAAAAATCTGTTTTAATATTTAATATAAAATTTTAAACTGTACATTTAATATTTAAATTAATGATGTTGCATCTTTCACTGCAAAAAAAAAATCATAATTTTTGCAAAACAAACTCTTTTTGCCTTTTTTCTTCTGCGTAGACTTGATTTTACAGTGTTCACTCATACGCAGGACTCAAAAAAAAAAAAAAAAAAAAAAAAAAAAACTTTGCGTGGCGAGTTTTTCGAAATTGTAACATTTCTATGTCTTTCTTCAGAAAGTATTATTCTTACAGTGTGTAATTTTCTTATTTTTAATAATAAATATTTTTGTAATTTACTTCAGCTCGTACTAATTCAAAAATTAACACAGAACTACTGTTTTGGATTCTAATTTGTATTAGATAATGTGACACATTTTGAAATCGAACAATAATGTTATACATTATATATCTTTTAATTTCTGTTTCCGAAAAATGTGCTTAAACTACTTTATGGCATTTTGATTATTTAAGATTGTAAAGGTGCCAATTCCTCACCATATGCCACAGTTAGAATTTATCATGACACCAACACTGTTTCAACCATTTAAGATCGCTATAGTATGAATTTTATTTTGCATGTGCTTCTTATTTAGTATATCTACATAATACTTCTAACAGTACTTTATTTGTAAAAAGAGAAAGTTGTTAGAGTAAAAAATTAATTTTAAAATCAAACACTTGTTTTTCGATATTAAGAACTTTCGATTTTACATGCGATTTTACCGGTCTCTACGAGTTCGCGAAAAAAAGCATATACAAAAGTTGAAATTTTAATACACTGCTGGCCACCGTAAATGCAACACCCTAAAGGGAGCATGCAAATAACATGAAATTTACCACAAACATTAGCGAAGGTGAGTTATGCAACTGATTAAAAAAATTTCACTGCAAAGCCAAGACATGCACGCCTGAGGCGCCACTTCAAGGTGCTATTTAAAGTTTGGAGAGACTGACGATTTCAAGTTCGGCAATTGTGGGATTATTATTTTTTTTTTTTAAAAAAAAAGGAATCAATTATGTTTCGTAGAAAACAACGGTCATTTTTTGATCCAGTATCCGAGTTCGACAGAGGAAGCATAGTGACCTACCGAAAATATGGATTATCTTTCAGGGAAATCGGACAGACGTGTTCGATCGCATCCACTTCAGTATAACACTTCACGTGATGACAGGCAAATTGTCCGCATGGTAGTGACGGGTCACTCAGCCACATTACGAACCATAGCACAGCACATGCAGATTGTAATGCTTCATCTAGTGTCTGCGCCTACCATTCGAAGCCGCTTACAACAGAGTGGTCTGTCCACAAAACGTCCTCGTCTACAGACTACAGATTCAGAACCACAGACGTCTCCGCCGCCAATGGTGCAATGGAAAAAGGATGTAGATGGCAGAATGGAATGAAATTATCTTTACTGACGAGTTCCCTTCTGTCTGCAACACCATGATGGTCGCATTCGAATCTGGAGACACCGTGGAGAGAGGATGCTGAACAGTTGAGTTACCCATTGGCACACTGGTCCTGCACTGGGTATTATGGCATGGGACATTATTGGATATCACTCTCGCATTTCTCTAGTACGCATTGGCGGTACTTTAAACAGCCAGCGCTATGTCTCCGAGGTGTTGGAGTCAGTTGTCCTTCCTTACCTTCAGGGCTTGTCCACAGCCATATTTCAACAGGATAATGCCCGACCACACGTGGCACGCATTATCCAAGCCTTCTTCGTCAATCGCCTAATTGAATTGCTTCCCTAGCCGGCTTGCTCTCCGGATCTTTCACCAATAGAAAACATATGGTTCATAGTTGCTCAATGATCTCCAGATGTAACACCAAATCAACTTTGGCAATGTGTGGAAACTGCTTTGTCTGCTCAGATATTTGTACACCAAGAATATATCCAAAATCTTTTGAATCAATGCCGAGGCGTGTGACAGCGGTAATCTCCAACAATGGAGGCTACTCTGGCTATTGATTCAACCCTACTTCACAGAAGTCTATAAATTCAATCATTTAATATTTGGTCAACACGTTATCTACAAAATAAATTTTGTTGTGATATCTCTCGTCTTTCTTGGTGTTGCAATTTGGGTGGCCAGCAGTGTACAATCTGGATGAAGTAATTATGAATAATTTTGGATTAGTAAGCAAATCTTTAAATCAATGACATTTGAAAGCTGAAACTAGTTTCCAGTCAAGAGCTAAAGATAATTAATTTATTGAATGAAATATAAATAAATACCATGAAACAATAGTCACATTTTACAATATTTTTAATTTATTAAATACACTTATAAACTGAAAAACTCCTTTTATTAATATTAAATATTTTGTTTTGTTGTAGATTAAAAAAAAAGAAGATTAATGCATTTTAACTATAAAAAAGGAGCAAATAAAATTAATTACTTGAATTTAATCCCTTGAAGATTGACATTGTAAATTTGTAGATTAAATAAAGAGTTATTTGAACACACATAAAACTCAGAGTCCTGAAAAGTATTTTAAATATCAAGAAATAAGAATAAATTTTCTATGCATACGAACACGATGAAATCATCTTTTATACCGATTGTTTCAATACAAGGTTATTCATATATATTGTTATAATATATTGTTTCAATACACTGTGATATTAATCATTCTTATTTGAACACTATTGATTGAATAATAGTTATTATTAACAGTTTAGTGGTTAAAAAAGTAGTATAAAAGTTTTTAATATAAAATTTTTTAAAAAATATTCCTGAAAGTATTTCGTTGCAATTTTATGACAGTATATGTACTAACATTTGTCTTTAATTTAAAAGAATGTTTAAAAATTCAAAGGGGTAATCTCAAAAATCTTAACGTAACTGTAATGGGTGGTAATTAAGCATTTGC
Source organism: Latrodectus geometricus (assembly GCA_026290005.1). Taxonomy (NCBI): domain Eukaryota; kingdom Metazoa; phylum Arthropoda; class Arachnida; order Araneae; family Theridiidae; genus Latrodectus; species Latrodectus geometricus. The sequence continues at coordinate 38,219 of JAPDSC010014332.1, read as the reverse complement.
TTATTTTTGCTCAAATGGAAAAGGGTAGAAAATAGTCAATAATCATATTATTTAAATGAGTTTTAACCCCACTGGTGAATTATATGAGAAATAAACCTAATCTCAAAATAAGTTCACAAAAAATCTGAAGTTTCAATAACGTGTATGTAATGAATTTTCAACAATACTCATCTACGTAATACTATAAATAATTATACTATAAATAAATAAAGATAATTTATATTGAATGAAATAAACTAATAAATATCCTGAAACCATCGATATTTTTCACATTATTTTAAATTTCTTACTTCAACATTATTTTAAATATGTTTATATATTGAAAGACCTAAATTTTAATTAATATTATTTTTTTTTCTTGTAGATAAAAAAAGTGTATTTTTTATATATACTAGCTACAAGAAATACTTAAAGGATTTTTATATAACTCGTGATTTTGTTTCCACTTATAACTTCTCGTATACTGTCTTCCTTTCAAAATAGTTTCACAAACATAAATATGAAAATTTTCTGTAAACCTAATGGTATATATATATATATATATATATATATATATATATATATTAGGTTGGGGAAAAAGTTATCAATTATTTTTCGGGTAGACGTCTGTAGTGATCGCTATCTCGTGAGGTATCTATCAAACAATTTCAAATTTATGCTCATTGGAAAAGTGACTTTTGACACTAAAATATTCTCTTGCGGTTTTTTGTTTGATTAATTCAGTTATGATTACAAGGTTTGAAAAATAGAAGACAAACAGAAAATTCAATTTTAGTTTTTCTTTTATAATGACTAAAATGCTAACCAGGTGGCTAAAATTGTGAAAGGTGTTTATCGTCCTATATATGACTGTAACAACCAGTTACGCACAATTTTGTTTTCGTCGATTCCGTTTGGCTATTTGGATGCTAAACATGCACCTCGCATGGATACAACATCATCGAGAATGTCTATAAAATATCAAAAATTATCAAACTTGACAGCATGTCAGCAGTCGTAGCTTCGCACAAGACCTAAAAATCTACATGAAAACTGTTTTAAACCTTTTTACAAAGCGAATCCAAAAGAAGTTACATAAAGTTCACGTAAAAATAATGGATTTCTTTTTCCCCAAACTAATATATAGATTAATACAACAATAAACCAAGTTAGAATTTTTAGGTATTAAACTTTTTACGCTGTTTTTTTCTAATTATCGTATATTTGATTCTCTTTCGTGCAGAAAATTATACTTAAGCGAATATTTAGAAACACACACTGCCAGATCACCGATATTAACACAAAATGATTATTTTTTATTACAATATCAATTATTAAATTTAAATAGTTTTTTCCATAAACTGTGCAACAACTAAATGTTAAATAGAGGCTATAATGTGACTATAGAATTATTTCATCGAAGCAGAAAAAAGCAATCCTAACAAGCGATTTTATTAGAATAAGAAATTAATTTCCTTTTAAAAAAAATTCAGTATAAAAGAAAAATACTATGTAATTATATTATAACTTGAAAAGAATTAAATGCCCAATCATTTACGAAAAATAATATGACAAAATATAGTTCGTTTTATAACTATGAAGCATTTTTAAACTATATAAAACTGTTAAATTAATGCCTCTCTTTTTTTTTTTTTTAGCTGTACATAGTTTCTTGACACATAAATAAAAAAAAACAATTGTTTTTTTACTATATTAAATTTTATGAGAGTGTAGTAACCGAAAACATATTTTTGTTACACAACTATTATAATTTAAGAGTTTTCATAAGTTATACTTTAAAAATTTAATGAATAAGATATTCATAATTTGAAATTCATTTCATTTTTTTATTTGATTTTATGAATAACACTTTAAAGAAGAATTCATAATTTAAACATGTCTGAAACAGTTTCTCACTATATAGTAGAGTAAATATATTTATTATCAATTTTTTTTTTTTTTTTTTTTTTGGCTAGATCATTAATAAACAAATAATTTTCAAAATCTTTGTATCAATTGAAATAAATGTAGCAGTAAAAATAAGTATAATTTCAAATAAAAATATAATTCGCAAAAAATAATAAAAAATGATTTGTCATAAATACATTAAAAATTAATAATTTAAATTGATAATGAAAGGATTTGCATTCTTATGTTTATTGCCTTTTTTAATATGTATGTTTACTAACTTCTTCCTTCCTTGACAGAATGAGTATTTTCGTATTAGATGGCGACTATTTTTAGTGACTGTCTAATGGCGAGCCACCTATATTCCAAGATTATTTGGTACAGCTTTTTCAAATTATCATGATTTTAAAATCTGTACTTACCTAAAGCACTTGAATACGAATGGCGATCGATTAGAGGTCCGAATAACGCCCAGTGGCAATGCACCTTCGCGAAATTTCTAACTGCGTATGACGCAATAAGCAATAAAGCGTCACCGTGAATTTTTCGACAGCAGAAAAGGAGATTTGGCGCATCAAACCAAAGCCTTCTAGAAAGAGGTAGAAATTACTACGAAATTCTAGAAAGAAAACCTTCTCTTTCTAGGAGGCTTTGATCAAACACTTTCACAGCTGAAATAATTGCTGGGTTGCCAGAAAATAATCCAAACTGTCTGGGTGCGCTTGCTTTCATAATAATATCTACATTTCCGATCTTTTTTGTTATAATTGTATTATTCATTATTTAAATTTTTAACTATTCAAAAGTTTATTCAAAAAGTATAAAGTTAAGCACGTGCAGTTTTATTAGAGTTATTATTTACAACTTTTAGTAGAATATTTGACTTTAAAGTTTTGCATTGAAGTCAAATGTAATAGTGAATTGGTTCGCGTTCTGAGGTGGGATTCCAGACTAAGAATTGAAAAGTAGGGTACTAACCATTCAACTTCCTGATATAGTACTGAAGCATAAACACAAAGTTTAGAAATGTTCGAATTACATAATTTTTCAAACCCATTCAGAAACCGTAGAATGTTGCATGGTTGCCAGAAAATAATCCAAACTGTCTGCACCTGCTATTTTTAAAAATGTTAATATTTATATTTTAGCTTTTTTTTCCATAATATTATATATTTATTCTTTAAACTTTTTCTATTCTAAAATGTCTTCAAAAGAAAATACATGAATATAGAAAATGAAATGCCCATTTATTCTTAATGTTGTTCAATAATAATTTTCTAGTTAAAATATTAATTTTTGTTTCATTAGACGTTAGAATTCAAATGTTATTTGAATTGTTGCCAATTTTATTTAAAATATTTGAGTTTATTTTTTATGAGGGAAATACAACCGTAAAATAATACATATGTACAAGGCTTTAAATCATGATGAGTAAAAGATCATCTTACTTAAATATAGTAATTCCCTATATTTATTTACATATAACCACAACAATGTAATGGTTCATATTAACTGAAATATGAAGTTATTTAAATTTAAATTCCATGCATTTTCGTCATTTAATTTAAAAAGAAATATAAACTAAACTTCTAACTTTAATAGTCATCTGTATACTTTTAAATGGACATATATAAATATTTTCAAAGAGACATTTCAATTTCGAGAAATTAAAACCAAGACTCATGCATTTTCATGAATATGGAATCTATTTTCAGTGTAGTGTTTTTATCATCATCCTAGGCTGCATTAAAGTATATTATAAAAATTATAATAACTGTTTTATGTATAATAAAAATTATTTTATAAGTATTATACCCGAAACTTTTATTTAAATATTAAACGAACATATTTCAGCCAAGCAGGTAAAGTTCATTTAACTCACAACCGGTGTAATTGATTAAAATAAATCAAATATATACATATTAAATAAACAAGCTTTTATAAGTAAAAAGTTTAATTAATCACAGTTTATTAAGCCAAAACTTTATAACATAGGAAAATTAAAGCAAGAAATTTATAAGTTATTTAATATATAGTTATGGCAAAACTTAATGATTTGTGCTAATAATTATAATTTATTTATGTCTATCACGACACACTAATAAGAAATAAATTCTAGAACATAAAATATTTTTTTATTAAATGAAGTATATTTGATTTTTAAAAAAGCACAATGCCAATTTAAGAATAAATTACATTTTTTGCAGCAAAATAAAATGAAAATAGATCTCCTTTCAAACTTTTCTGCTTTTTAATTTTTCTCTCAAATGATTTGAGAGAAAAATTGATTATTCGCAATTAAATAAATAATAAATTAATGATGTTTCAATTTATTACTGAATGATTTTAGGTAAGTTTCAAAGCAATTACTATAATAATCGTTTTGATAATTATTTCTTCATATCTTTAAAATGCAGCATAAATGTTTCATACACAAATAATTTTTATCACAATTTGAAGTTTTTATTCGATTAAGGATGTCTTATGTATTTAAATTTACATTGCATTATTTCCCTCATCATGATTTAATAATCTCAACAAATTTTGTGTTAATGATTCCCTTATATTTATGATAAACTCTCAAGTGTGTTTTCCTCAACCGTTTCATTATAATAAAACTTATTGTACATAGTAAAATATGAAATAAAACTTTAAATTACAAAACTCATTACAAATTTAGCTGAGGAGAAAGCAACATTAAGTTTGGTAATTACAATAAATTTGCTAATAACAAATATATGTGTCGTAAAAAGATAAACAAAATATAAATTATTTTTATTTACTAATGTGAAGTATATATCTCATACTGGATATACACGACGAGACGACAACGTTTTATTTTTATTGCTATTTTACTTAGAATTAAGTCAATTAAGATTTCATTTTCCAATTTCTTCAAATATAATATCATTTTTCAAATATATTATATTCATTCTCTTCCTTGAATATTAATAGCTCGTTAGTTTCAAACTACATTTTATGATAGAAATAGTGAACTTTTATCAATTATAAAAAAGAATTTCCGCTGTCATAATAATCGATACCACTTAAGGTTTCAGTTAAAATCGTATTTTTCTAACAAAAAAAAAAAAAAAAAAAAAAAAAAAAGTCATGTGGAGCGTCAGTTTAGCTCAACTTTAAAATATAAGCAATACAAAATGTTGGCTTTACACTCTTTTTAAAAAAAAATATGTCGAGAAATGCTATAACTTATTGGAAGATTCTGTTATCCAAATAATTTTATTAGACTGAAAGTGCTTATCATATAAAAGAAAAAAAAGAAAGTAATTTCAGTTTCAAATAATGTTTTATAAAATTATAAAAATAAAAATGGAATGAAGAAAACTATCGGATTTTACTTGCATATTTTCAATTTTATTCTTTATTTTATAAATTAGAGATATTTTCCAGGAAGTTATATATACGAGAGGTTTAAATTAAAAGCACATTTAAATATCTATTTTAGTCGATACAAGAAAAAAAATGAAGCCCTTCATGAATCAAAAATTCGTTTTTTCAATTGTTGTAAATTAAAACATGAAATAAAAATATTAGAATACAGATATGTAAAAAAAAAATTATTTTGTAAATAAATAACCTCACATAAGTAACCTTAAAATAAAATCTTGGTTCATTAAAATAAAGTTTAATAAAAATATATTTCTACAAGCAAAAACAAAATTGATAGAAAATCTCTTTTCATTATAACTCCCAGAATAATTCATTAAAATAAGTCGATAGTTTCGCCACATGATCGACAAAATATGTATAATTATTGGTGATAATTTAACTAAATTATTATTACTTATTTACCGAAATAATTCAACTATAATATATAGAAAGATTGTTTGAGTTATTTGTCGTTCACTGGTCATTTTTAATACAAGCAGCTAAATTTGATATAAAAGTGTACATAAAATATAATTATTGAGATATAAAAGTGTACATTAAATTGTTACTAAATATTTTATTTAAAATAGCATATTTTAAAATATTTATTAAAGTATTAGGATCTGTAATGAAATTAAAATTAATATATTTTTATTTTGATAAAAGCCATCAAGATTCAAAGGAATAAAACACTAATAACTGAAATTTAAATTTATAAAACACACTTAGTTAAATTATTATTTGTTGTATATGATTCTTTGAATAAATGTCAAATGAATTAATAGGGCTATTTAACCCTTTTTTGCATAATGGTGGAAATTTCCATCATAACCTATAATGTCCAAAAATTATATAAAAGAACAAGTTCACTTTAAGTGGATCGTGTTTGGATACCTTTTTAATTTCCATTGCATAAAAAGAAACATAGCTGTCAAAAATAAACAAGTGTCATTAACAGTGAAACGAGCTTAAAGTTGTCTCATTCCGCTGTTTGTTGTAGTTACAATAAACGTATGTTTTCGTTTAAAATTTTGTTTTATTATATTAGAGTTTCTATTGCTAAAAAATTGAAAATGAATGGAAGAAAGGTTTGTAACACGTGTTTCTGTTATTTTCCTCTTTTATTTCTATTTAGTACTAAGCTAATGATCTAACTTTGGATGATGATGGAAATTTTTAGCATATTGTTTTTTGCTAAATTTATACTATAAGTATATACTAAGATTTTTTTAACCATTTTTCCTTTAATTTTGAACATGAATTATATCAACTTGATTTATTTCACCAATAAAGAAAAAATCATGCAAAGAAGGGTTAAAAAAAAATTCTTATATTTTTGCCTAACGAATTTTTGATCGGGGCTCATTTGTAAACGGCTACTCTGAATGGATTCACATTTTTATAAGGATGGTAGTCTGCCAAACTTAGAAACATGTTCTAAGATTAATTTCGGAATTTTAATTACTGTGTAATTAATTTTGTTATTAATTTACTTTATAATTAACACTAATTTGAGCTTATTACAAAAGTGTTTATTTCGTGATATAATTAATTTAATGGAAGTTACGTCTCACTGTAAATTTTATTCGCTTCAAATAAAGGGGTGGGATTCTTTCCCCTTCCTTTTAAAATGATCATTCATGCGTAATCGTTGGGGGTACATGAAAAATATGTAGTAAGCTTCAAACATCACTGTACAAATTTCTGAACACTAATTATATACAGTGAAACTTCTTTACAACAATATTTTAGGGACCAAATAAATATATTGTTGTAGAGAGGCATATTGTTATATCGAGTACCATATTTTGAGCATTTAATACCCACATATTTTGAGATATACCACATATTTTGAGCATTTAATAAGAGTTTTTTTATTATTATTAATTTAAGGTGTATAACATACTACTTTTAAGTCTATATCTAGAAGAAATAAATTTGTAAAATACTAATAATAGTGGTTTAAATACTAAAAAAATAAATAAATAAGATAAATTCAGAAAATAAGCACAGAAATATTCACATACCTGAAAACACTTTTTATTAAAAATAATCCAATATTTTTGTTTGTTTATTCATTTTTTTAACTGTTAAGTTCACCAATACTGTATGCATTGAGTCTAGAGCACGAAAATGTTCATTTGTCGACGGAAGGCTTGAAAAAAATGTCCGTTGAGAATTTCCGGATTGAAGAGCTTCCTGGGATGACAATAAGAACTGCGATGGACCTGTATTATCATCATCAATCATCATCTTCATTATTGTTTCCTATCTCATCAGTAATTTCAGAGAGAATATCATCAATAACTCCTGCGAAAACCATAAGATCATCATCTGCTGTTAAATAGTCTTCTATACTAATTCCAAACTTTTTACCGCTTGTTCTCTCAAGTTGGGATACGGATTTTTTGATGTGCAAAACACATTCTTGATCACCTGAGAGATCATTGTCTATGGAATTTTCATCATTATCAGATTTCTTATCTTCCATAACACAAAGACCAGCTTTTTTCCAGCAATTCCGAATGGGTTTTTCTGTTACTTCCCACCAACTTCAGCAATATTGTCACACGCTTCCTTGATATTTAAGCCTTGAAAGGGTTTTCTACTTTATTTTTAAAGTTTATAAGTATGGAGTCCACCAACCGTTTTCTGTAATATCCTTTGAAGCACTTGATTATGCCCATATCAAGAGGCTGTAAAATTGAAGTGCAATTGGTAGGGGAAAAAAGCGATTTCGATATTTTGTAGCTTTGAAAATGACGTGTGAGCTCCGCAGTTATCTATTAAAAAAACGATTTTTTTTCTTTCTCTTCTTCATTTCATTTCATTGGCTAACTTCTGTAGCCATTCGGAAAAAAATTTAAACGTCATCCAAGCCTTCTTATTTGCTTTATACTACACGGAAAGACTTTTCATGTTCTTATTAGGCAGGCCGCAAATTCGTAGATGATCGCATGAGACTTGTATCAAGAGACAAGCCGAAGATCTCGCGAGATTCACATGAGGCCAAATGATGTCACAAATGTCTAACCTACGTCAAAAAATGGGCGGAGCGCGAGACAAATCTGGATATCGAGCTGGTTTGAAATATCTGGCAACTTTCCGCGAGACAGCGCTAATTTCAATTTCCGCAGGAAAAATATACCACGTTGATATCGAGAGTACAAGTTTTTACAAGTTTACATTTGAAGAGGAGGAGTTAATTATAAATCTTTATAGAGGTAATAATATTTTTTTAAATATTGCAATCGGAAATGGAACCGGAATGTAAACAATAAGAATGTAAACAAATTCTCATTGGTTTAAAATATCCATGACGTCAGATTATATCGTCATAGCTACGTCACACTAAGACCTCCATAAGACGGGGTTTGTATACCATAAGACGGTGTCTCAATCGGATGGTCTACCGAGTTTGCGGCCTGCCTAAAGCACCTTGGCTTCAATGATTTACCAATGACGAGAGGTTGTTTTCTATGCGTTCCTGTGCTATTGGTACACAGAAGAACAGTCAGTGTTAGGTTTGATTTCTTCCCTCCACAACACTTTTCACCCTTGAATGCCAATGTTCGATCGGGTAGGAGTTGGAAAAACAGCCCAGCTTCATCTGCATTATAAATGCCTTCTGGAGCATACTTTTTTAAGATTTCTTTCATCTTGTTTTGCAACCATTCATTTGGGTCGTTTATCGGGTCTGATTTTTTCTCCCCGTGAACTTCTTGGAAAGTTATTTCATGACGATCATTAGCCAACCATTGCTAGCTTTGAAAGTTTCGTTCCCTAGCATTGCTGCAAATTTCCGTGCTTTTGCACATAATAAAGGTCCATTTATTCCGACATTTGTTGCTCTCATCTCTTGAAACCATTTTAAAACAGCAGCATCAGTGTTTTCATTTGTCGCAACTTTCAGTTGTTTTCGCTCTGGGTTAATTTCATTTGAAGTTACAGCATCTTCGATTTGCTTTCTCTTCTTTAGGTACCTTGCAACTGTAGATTGCGATAATCCATGTTTCTTAGCCGCATCTATCTGCTTCATTCCCTCATCAATATAATTGATAACGTTCAGTTTATCTCGAAAAGACAGTTTCTTTCACCCTGCCATCTTAGGGAACAATATCGCGTGAAATTAAGAAAAGTTTAAACCAAATGTTTCGCGTAGAACTCAAAATCGTTAAAGACTATAAAACAACCTTTGAACTCACTTTTCAGTACGTCACTTAACAACACCCCGCCTCCATCTCCCCCTGTTCCTCTAACAAAGGGCACTTGTTCTGTGACAAGGTGACCAGACAGGTCTAGATGTCCTTAAACCTTATCAGAATTCCAAAGCTTACTGGGAAATGAGACTAGGCATACATTTACATTTCACCCCCTCACCCACTCCAATTCCCAAAAGGGTGGTCTTCATCTGTTTTGAAATCTGAACAATAGCTATTTATTCGGGGATAAGTTGAATATCCACAATGAGTCTTAATAGACGGAAAAAATAACAAAAGAAAACGAAAAAAAAAAAAGCATTTGAAAATCAAAATATTATTATAAAGGGAGAAAATACTGAAATTTGGATTGAAAAAATCGTTTTACAGAGGTTTATTGTTCTAGAGAATATTGCAATATTGAGGGGAGATTAACATTAGTTTATATGCAAAATCACCGGGGCCACAAAACATTATTGTAGTGAAGGGAGTTATTGTTGTATCGGGTATCGTTGTAGCGAGAGTTTACTGTATATGTATGTGTGTGTCAACGAAATCCCGATTTCAATATCTACTCCGTAACAATAGCAAATTTTCAAGCATTTCATAGGTACAAATTTTCCTTTGGAAGCTAAAACCTCTGAGATCTGATTGGCTTGGGCTGCTAGTGTTCTTCTTATTTATTAAAATGAATCATATATACAGAATGCACAAACAAGAGAGAATAAATCAATTCTAATAATATCACGCATGATGTTATATGTATTTTAATATGATTTGTGCTCTTGCAGTGCACAGTTTCGAACTTTAATTTTTGTATAATTAAAGTCAATCTCTATATAATTTATGGTTTGAACCAGTGTTTAATTAGGACAAAGAACTGTGGCTAATTAGGATTGTAAATTTATCTTTATATCTAATATTGTAGATATCAGTTTTTTTTTTTTTTTTGAAAAATTTCACAAAAAAAGAGCAAATTTTTTAATTACTAAATTTAATTACTTTTGTCAAAATAACGATTACCTTTTGGATTCCAAAAATATCGATTATTTGTATAAATTAAAAAAAAAATCAAGTAGCAATTAGAGCGAGTAAAAATATAATTAACAAACAATTAATTTTTAAATGATCAGGATTATTCTATAAAGATATTACATTAAATCCACTTCTTCAAACGAAGATCTAAAATTAGATTTATCAACCATTCTTTGAGAAAAGGAAAAAATAAATAACATTTAACTTTTAACATGAGAAATGGTAAATGAAATTTTTCGAGTGAGTAGTGTAAAATCAAATCTATTCTATCGCATTGAAAATTACCCGATATTTCGAACCTACTCCAAAATCGTCATGTTCTCTACCCTCATTTTCTGATGTCATTAACCCCTGCAGAGCTGTTGTCTAACACTTTTTTTTTACCGGCATAATTCCTCATAATTTGATTCATAAGAAAATGATTATTGAACAATGGTACTCTGAATTTTTTGTCGATGATTTTTTTTCATGAAATAAAATATTCATTACAGTTTTACTTTACTGTGAAGGGAACAATTAGTCATTTGAATAGCCCATGCTTTGATTTTTAGTAACATTCAAGAAAAAAAATTCCACCTTTCTTCAATAAAACGAATTGGAAGGAATATCAAGAAGAACTTGATAAACAAAATTTAAATTTCAACTCCATTAAAACAACAACAGAATTAGAAAATAGGGTATTTCAAATCTTAACGAACATAAAGTAGTTTACAAAGAAACAACTCAACAAATGCCCATAACAACTCTTCCTTTCCCACCATAAATTAAAAAATTAATAAAAAAAAAAGGAATAAAGTTAGACGCAAATATCAAGAAAATAGAGATCCAAATGACGAATAACACTATAATCAACTTAAGTGTAAAATTAAACACTTATATAAATATCAGCAAGAAAACTAGGAAAAGTATATACAAAATCTTAACACTGAATGTGGCTCCCTCTAGAGGGCCAAAAAAGTTAAAAAAGTTAAAAACCAAATATACACAAATCCCATCACTAAAACAAAATGGAAAAACAATATTACCACAAGATAAAACAGAATTAATTGCAGAACACTTTAAGAAACAATTTGAAAATAATAACCAAACAGATCCTAACACTAAATTGGTAATTGGAAATACTATTAAAAAATTAGAAACAGCAACATTTTACACCAACACAACACAAATCACGTAAAAAAAAAGACTGAAAAGATGACGTCTCGCCATTCGTGCGCCCAGGTTCGTCATTTATCACACCATTGAAGGCACTCTTGTCTATGACGTAGCGTCAAGGGAAGCCGCAGCCATGGTCTCCGAGCTGAGAGTCCATGCTGCTGCAAACGTCGTCGAACTGTTCGTGCAGACACTTGTTGCCTTCCAAACGACCCCGTTTCTTGACTCACGGCTCGTGACATGGTTGCACGATCCATTACGGCCATACGGATAATATGCCTGTCTTCTCAGCTGCTAGTGATAGGTGGCCGTTGAGATCCCGCATGGCGTTCCGTATCACCGTCCTGAACCCATCGATTCCATATTCTGCTAACAGTCATTGGATCTCGACCGACGCGAGCAGCAATACTGCGATAATATAAACCGCAATCCCGGTACGCTACAATTCGACCTTTATCAAAGTCAGAAACGTGCCGGTACGCATTTCTCCTTCTTACACGAGGCATCACAACAACTTTTCACCAGACAACAACGTTGAAATGCAATTTGTGTATGAGGAACCGGCTGAACAATTTCCTCATTTAAACACAATGTAGGTGTCGCTACTGGCGCCTGCTTTGTTTGAATGCGCTGAAAAGCTAATCATTTGCATATCACAGCACCTTCGTCCTTTCGTATAAATTTCACGTCTGTAGCATGTCGCCTTCTTGGTGTAGCAATTTTAATGGCCAGTTGTGTATATTATTTCTAATTTGCATAAATGACATTCCTAAGTCAAAATAAACAAGTTGCCTCTCTTTTGCAAATGACACTGCAGCTTTAACTAGAGGAATACTTAGCAAGTTTTTAATTGAAAATCTAAACAAATATGTAAATCTTCTAACCAAATGGTTTGAAAGATGGAAACTAAACTTAAACGTCGAAAAAACACAAGCAGTAATATATTCTCATTTGCAAATAAGCTCCCACCAAAAACAACAATAGAATGGAAACCTCAAGTAGAATATCTTGGAATAAGCCTAGATCGTAGATTAACTCGGATCCCACAAATCGAAAAAATAACAAATTTACTGCAATTAAAGCCAACCTTACCCCTCTAATAGGGAAATATTTCAAGTTAAATTTTAAAAATAAGAAATTAATAAACATGACAATACTGAGACCTATAATATTGTATGCTTCAATAATCTATGTATCTACAGCAAAAACCAATTTTCAAAAGATCATAGAAAGCATCCAAAACATTTCCCTAAGGATGATTGCAAATGGCCCCTGAAAAAATTAGAAGTAAAATAGGAATCCCAACCCTCAGTAAATACATAGCTCAACAAGCAGAAATTTTTTTAAGGGAATATTAGAATACTCAAATCCTGAAATAAAAAATATTCCCGTTTTCAATCACAAAAATGAGGTAAACAAAAGAAGGCCTAGATCATTTTTAAATAATATCTAAACTTTAATGAACAAGTGGAAATAGAAAATTGGCTTACAAGCAGGAGGAAAACGAAATGAAAATGGAGGAGAGGAGACCTGACATAGCGCGCTTTTCGTAGAGGGCTTGAGTTGATCTATACTGAAAGGAACGCTCTTTTCACTCTTACTGGGTCTGGGAATAAAAAAATACATTGAAATTTTGAAAAAAACTCATTTTAAAATTAAAACAATTGGCATTTATTTATTTTTATTTATTATTATTATGTCTATGCATGTAATAAGTATCTGTAATAAGCAGCAATAGTTTGTTTTGAAAAAAAGGTATTTTTATATATATATTTGTATTTGACAACTTCTCGTTTCATATTACAGAAAAAATAAATAGCCCGTTTAAATCTGTAGCGTTAATCTGCGCTTTAGGTCCCCTACTCTGCCAACTTGGCGATAAATGCACCAAGAGTGGTAAACCGGACGTTTTTATACCTAATGAGCTCTTTATGACAACCTCCGGAGGAAATAATTTGCGCTTTTTCGCGCATGCTCATTAATTGGTTTTTTTCTTTTAGCATTTCCATTGGTCGTTAATTAGTTTCATATTAAAAAATCGGTCATTTTCATTGGTTGCTAATTAGTTTAAAACCGTTAAAAATCATATTCCATTATCGCCATGGCAACAGCGTTTTGAAAACCCGCGAAGTACGGGACCCACAGCACACTTTCGCCAAGTTGGCAGAGTAGGGGACCTAAAGCGCATTTTCACCAATCTATAGCACATAGTTTATGGAAACTACATGATATACTTTTTATAGATTACTAAAACTAAAACTCATTTAGTATAAACCAAACTGAATGTGATTACAATTTTTTAAACCCTTCTATCATTAAATTTTCTGTATTGATATATAAGTACCACATTATAATAACAGTAAATAATATATACGATATGATAAAATTTTAAAATTTTCCTCATTTCATCTATTGCATTTCAAAAATTATTAATTGAATATTAAAAACTATTATTGAATTATATTACTCACAGTTGCTTTCGCAATTTTTTAAAGTTGTGTTAACAATACAATTTTGGAATTCCTAAATCAACTGAAATACAGTAAATTATTCTAAAACACGTTTTATATCACACACGTTTCAATTTTATTGGTAATATAATATAAATTAAATATTTCTTTCATAATGCATATTTTTGTTGAAATAATCTTTCGATATGTATAATGAAATTAAAATTACTTAACTTACTTTATTTTCAGGTTTTCTGCCAACTCAAAAGTAGAAATCTAAATCTAGATAATTAAGTGATAAAAGTTAAGTCCTTAATGTCGAAAGTTAACGAACTTATTTAACATACCTATATATACAATCTAAAGATAAGCAATCAGCATATTTGATTGTGATAGAGTTATCGGCGCGCACAGATAAACCTCTTATTTCTAAGTCAACGACTAAGATATTGGTCTGTGTTTTGTGTTCTGATTGGTATATCGTTATATTAGTTAGTTAGTTAGTATTGCATTAGCTAGTTTAGGTTTAGTTTTGCATTCTCGGATCTTTTGGTGCTAAAAATGACTTCGATAAATAAGATAGATCTTAAGTTTCTGTACGATTTGAATAACAATTTTATTATATTTTGGCCACCATACCTGTTTAACGGTGTTCAGCTCTAACAGGAATGGCGACAAACAAAAATCGACAAGCGGGCACCCTCAAATATAGTTTTACCGAATTGTTTCATTTCTTTAGAAGAATTTTTCTGTAAAAGAATTCTTTGTGCCCATCGATGTAAAGAGATTAAAAAAAAAAAAAAAAAATTGTAGTTGTAAAATTTTAAATGTCAGCAGGTATATGTATTCAGTAATTTGTAACTGTTGTCATAATATAGTGAATCAACTATGAAAATTATGAGGAAATGTAATGATCTTTGCATTGGACCTTTATTTTATAATTGATATTTTCACATTCTGTATTATAAAAATACATGTGACAATATTATCAAGTTTGTACTTTAAAAAATAGTTTGATTTTCTAAAGACTAGGTACCTATCCGGGCGATAAAATGACCAAACTGGCATACCGCATGCGTTTGTATAACTTAATGTGATTGTCAACATACGCGAAATTTATTTTGTGTGCTAAATAGTAACGTTTGAAGCATTTGATTAATAATTTATTTTTATTTGATAATACAGTCTAAGCTTTCGAAGTGACTGATTTAATGTTTATGTTTTGAAATTTAAGTTTTTGAAGATAAGTTTGCAGAGAATTTATTATTTTGGAACAACTTTGATATACCCCCCCCCCAAAAACATTAAGTGCCAAATCTGGTACTCCCTACGGACTTTTTAGGGTTGCTGTTTCTTATTTTGGTGTTGCCAATTTAGATTTTTTCAGCTTTTAGGTTTTTGCTGTTGTCAAATTTAGTATTTTCTTGTATTTTGTACCATTTTTTTTTTTTTAAAGTTTTTTTTGTTATTAATTATTTGTATTTAGCGAGAATCCATCGTGGCGAGAAAAAAAGACGCCAAAAACAAGTATTTTGCTTGGCGAGAAAAAAAATCGCCAAATTTCCGATTTGGGGGGGGTATATCAAAGTAGTTCCATTATTTTAAGTTTCTTAAGTAAAAATTTATTTTGAAAGTTTATAAGAGAAATTTATTTTCATTATTATGATTAATTATTTTCCTCGCTGAATAGATATGGCCATGTAATCATTCAGAGAATATATCGTGGCTGAATTTTTAGTAACTATAAAATCTGTTGGCCAATCAGTGCCGGATTCTGCAAAAAAAATGATTAGGCGAGTTATTTTATGTTTTCAATTAATATTGCTGTTTTATGCTATATATTTTCTTTATAAATATTTCATATATTTGTATTTACGGTGAAAATGTACTTTAGGTCCCCTGCTTGGCGCGTTTTCAAAAACGCCGATGCTATGGCGAAAATTCTACAGCTATTTTAAAGTGAAACTTAATTAGTGACCAATGAAAAGGCTAAAACAAAAGAGTAATTAATGAGCATGCGCGAAAAAGCGAGCGCTTCAAATTCTCTAGTTGGCGAAGAAGGGGACCTAAACCGCAATTTAACCGTATTTAGATTTATTAAAAATGGTAACGTTGATTAATTAGAAACTCTAGTTTTGGAACTAGTTTGATATACCCCCCAAAATCGGAAATTTGGCGACTTTTTTTCTCGCCAATCAAAATACCTGTTTTTAGAGCCTTTTTTTCTCGCCAAGATGGATTTTTGCTAAATACAAATAATTAATAACAAAACTTTTTTTAAAAAAAAACTCAAAAATTGGTACAAAACACAAGAAAATACTAAATTTGACAAGAGCAAAAACCTTAAAGCTGAAAAAACCTAAATTGGCAACACCAAAATAAGAAACAACAACCCTGAAAAGTCCGTAGGGAGTGGCAGATTTGGCGTTTAATTTTTGGGGGTATATCAAAGTTGTTCCTTAGGTTTTTGCAAGAATGTGTATGATTATGTTATAGATTTAATTTTATTGCTCCAATTAAATCGGTTTATTTTTATTGCTAGTTCTTAGACCGCAATATCCTGAGGTTTTATTTTAAGATGGATGTCTGGTTAATAAAAATTTCTTAAAAATGCATTGTTGTTACAGTAAAGATTCAGCTTTATTGCTCAGTTGTAGACTGCATGATACTTAGTTCATATTTGTTTTTAGTTATATAATCCCTGTGAAGTTACTTTCTAGTTATTAGCATTTTAATACTTCTGTAGTAAATAATTCTAATGAAATATTCTAAACTTAAAATAGCCCGCGATTACACAGTTGAGTTCGTGCGCGTTTGCTATTTGGTTACCGGATTTTGTGGAAAGTAACGTATTTAGGTTAGCCAGATAACGGCAGCGCTTGGGGTGAAAATTAGAAAAAGCGTAAACCGGCAGTTTCTTAGTCTTTTATCGTTCGTGAAGCATGTCTCTCTATAA
Organism: Latrodectus geometricus; assembly: GCA_026290005.1. Classification (NCBI taxonomy): domain Eukaryota; kingdom Metazoa; phylum Arthropoda; class Arachnida; order Araneae; family Theridiidae; genus Latrodectus; species Latrodectus geometricus. The sequence continues at coordinate 21,147 of JAPDSC010014332.1, read as the reverse complement.
GTTGTTATAAAGTTTCTCTATAAGTTGAAAGTTTTAAGAATAAAGATGATCAAAATACCTTCTTGTGAAGATATTTATTCCATATGAAATTTTTTTTCTTTTAGAAACTTGTATTTTATTTTTTTATAATTACAAGAAGCTAGATTTTTTTTAAATTTTATTTAAGCTTCTTAAGTCAAAATATAAGGTAACCACATTAAAAATATTAACTTTTGTTTTTAGTAATGTATTGAAGATGATTTTGACAACAGAGAATTTTTTGTTTCATTAATCTTGTTTAATCATTGTGGCCATTTAATAAAAAATCATACCTAAAGTATGTATTATAGTATTTTTTGTGAAGAGATTTTCAAAGATATCTCTTGTAAAAATTTACTATTCTTAAAAGTGCATCTCTCTCTCTCCTTAGTACTTTCAAAAATTACTTTCAGTTAAATAACAACAAAATCAGATTGTAGTAGTTTTAATTGACAGAATTATCCGAAATATTAAAATAAATTATATTTAAAACGTTGAAAAATGTACTATATACTTTAAGAAAAAAACATTTGTTTTTCAATTTTAAATTAATGAGAGAAAACAATTGTAAAACAGAGCAAATAATACAAATTCTATTCATTTGTATTCAGATAATGTTTTAATATGCTATTGTACATAAAACACTCAAGATTCATATTAATTTTAGCTATTAAGTATTAATTTATAACAAAATTGAAACCTCATAAATTATTAAAAAAATGGAAAATAAAAGAGAGAAAAGGATAGGAAAATCCATTATTTATGCATTAAGTCAGATGAAACTTGATATAAAATCAATTGGTTCCACTCAAAATCAACTGAAATGTATTCTAATACATATTTGCAAGAACAACTGTTAATGCAAGATTAGGACCAGAATTGTTTTCCCCATTTAAATTTAGAGAATTAGCAATATCTCAGTTAATATTTTAATGCAATTTATTTTTTGTAGATACAATTAAATTTGCTTATATTTTAAAACTATTTACTAGTTATTTAATTTTCAAAAATTCATTAAGTATTACATTTTTTTTTTAAAATGGTATTTATGTACTATGATAACTAATTTAGCAATATTTGGCGATAAAAATTTCATTGACAAGACTAACACGATTTAAGTAGTATTTACATAATACTCTTTATTTTAATGCCCTCTATAACAGTTGTTAGTGCCTAGGATTTTTTTTAGGTAGCCATCATATTATTTTTTCCGATCATCAGTTTTGATGATATATCTAAATAATCGTCATAATATACAAATACCAAATAAACTGTTATTAATATGATTGCTTTTGTGTGTTAATACACAGATAGTACTTTCACAGCTAAATGTTAGTCTATTTGCTGAACAAAATACTTTTTTTACAAAAGAAAATATACATATTTAAAAAACTTGGAATTGTGGATTTTTTAATTGTTGATATTAAGGTGATACATATTACATGCATCAAAATTTTTTAAGAAATGACAAACTAAAGCTAAAAGAAATTACATCCATTTATTCACTAATGTAATGTTTCTCATTTTAAAACAACTATTAATATTTTGATAAGGCAGCGGTCAGAGATGACATAAAATTCTACCTTTGATGAAGGTATCATTTCGATATCTAAATAATGTTCATCTGATAGTAAGAATGACAACTAGTATTTGACAATAACAAGTCAACAGAAATTACATAACTAACCTGATGAATAGCTATACTAATTATTTTAGCACTAAGTAGCATTATAATAATTTCAAAGTAATATGATATATTGTTTTAATTGTTGTTTACAATTCTTATATTTCTATTCTTTCCCGATTTTCATGATTAAGTAAATAAATGAAAATTATGAAACACAATATTTAATTAAACATCTAATTAAGGTTTTTAATTTCAGGTAATTATATTCCAAAATAGGTTACATTAACTGTAGTGTCTAGTCTACATTATATATTTTTTGTAATTTTGTTGATGCAAAATACATTATTCAATATGTTTCTTTTTTTCAATTTCTTATTAATCTTATCTTTAATCATTATCTTCTAGATTTCATATTCGATGTTTTTGATTTAAAATTAGTCTTGGATAAAAATGTACTCAAAACATAAAAATATTTCACCGATAGAAACATTTTTGATAAATAGCTGAAATGTGATTTTACACTTTTCTAAATACTTTGTATCAACAGCTTAACTTTGATTTCCAATTTTTATGGGCTATTTTTTTTATATGCCTAAATTTTAGCATGATTTTTATTAATTTCTGGCAAACTTAATTAAATATTATTTAACCAAGAAATATTAATCAATTATTTGAATTCTAGATAAAATGATATCAACAATTTTTATTCAATTTATAAATTTAATTCATTAATTAATAAGAATTATTATTTTTTTCAGTTGAAAAATTTATTAATACTGATTTTAAAATTACTCAGAGTGAGATTTTTTTTTGTTACAACAAAAAATAACAAAATCTTATAAACATCTTATTTTGAAGTTTGAAAAAAAAATGCAATTTTAACTCCAGTTGAAATCAATTTTCTGATATATAATTGAGATAACATTTTATAATAGTGATATTTATGTTGATTTTGCCGCCCAACCTGTCTAGTGGTTAGCGTAACTGATTACAGATGGGGAGGATATGGGTTCGATTCCCGGCTCGGGCATGGATGTACTTTCTCTTTCTCACTGTGTTTCTTGTTCTTTCCTCAGATGATGGATGAATGTGACCCGCCCTATAAACGTGTTTGTGGTGGTGTGGCGTGGGGGATGCGACTCGTACCACCGTGACTTGGTTCACAGGTGCCCACCGGGTAACGATAAAATGAGTAGCAGTTTCTGGCCTTGTTGCGGCTAATGTACTATACTTGCTCAAGAACGTCCGCCATTAGAAAAAAAAAAATATTTATGTTGATTTTGAAAATGTTTATTCCAAACATAGTTCAGGAAACTATTCAATATTAATTATAAGGGAAATGCCAAAAATACAAATATATTTGACATTTATTATGGAGAAAACTTTTAGTTCCAGAAAAAAAAATATTTAGCTTAAACAATTATTCTAATTCCAATAACAGTTTAAATTTTACATCCTGGTCGAATTATTTCTCATATGTCAACTAATTGTTGGTTATAATAAAATAAACCAAATCGAATTGAAATATTTGTTTACAATATTGAGTTGTTGAGGAAATACATAGTGATTATAACTTTTAGAAATGCTTATATACTAACTCAATAATAATACAAAAAAATATATGTGCTTGATAATACCATAATTCAAAACTATATATATATAACTATAAACTTCCCTATCTTAATAAAATTTTTGTTGTTAATAAGACAGAATTTTCTTGGGATCTTCAAATTTTCTTAGCTTACATTTTACAAGACTGCTATAAGGTTCAATTTTCAGTAATGAAAATTATTAAATAAATTTATAAATCATAAACAATTACAACTACATTCTTATAAAAATATAATTAAATCTGTAAATTTAATGACTTAATTTGTCATTAAAAATGAATTAATTTTTTTAATGAAAATATCATATGCAACATGGCACATTAAAATTTTGATAGTTTCTTTAAAATATTCAATTAGTTAATCCTAAAGAGCAAAATTCGAATTTAAAAAAATATTATAATTTTGTACTTAATTTTATGAATGATTTTTGAGATTAGTTAGGATATTAAATATAATTACATTATTTTGTGACATTTGATAGAGTATGTGATGTTGTTTATATATAAAATTAATCAATACATATGCTCAATTTCACTATTATAATTCATTTCCTTAAGAAGGTTAATTAAAATTTTTATCATTATCTACTATGAAATCAATCTTTTTATGGATTTAAATAATGCAGTAGTGAAGTTTAAGTTAGTTGATTATTCGTTATTAGTATATGTTTGACACTATTATAGTAGAAAAGAATATTCTTTTATTTGCATTTTATAAATCCATCAAAATAAACATTTTTTTTATATTTGTTATTGACTACTAATAGATAAAGCTAGTTTGTAACAAAAAGTATGCTTTAATTAGTTTGAAATAATAAGTAACACTTTTTAAGTTTTAAAATATTTATTTATTCTTTCTAGTAATCTTTCATAAAAATCTTAAGCACACATTATGTTTGTATGTATTTAATATGCATCATTATAATGAAATTTTTATATTATGTATGAGAATTTATAAATAATTTTATTATACACAAAAATGTTACATTATGTTTGAGGTAAATTTCCTGTTTTAAACAGTTCACGTAAAACTACGTGTTTTTTGTTTAAAATATTTTTCAAAGTCTTTATTGATGGAACAGTGCCATATGCACTGACAAGAACTTTTTTTGTTTGCGTAATTTCTCTTAATCTAACCCAATCAGTAGATGAACATTTCACAAGTGCATCCTGGGCTTTTTTTAATGCTTCATCACTAATTGGTGTGCGGTCAAATATTTTACTTTCAATATAAATGGGTTTCATTTCTGTTTTATCCTCAATTATCTCTGATTCTCTGTATAAAGTTGAAAATACACCTAACACAGCAAATCTATGATAAGCAACAACAGCCTCTTTAGAAAGAGTAGAATATTTATATACATAGAATGGTATAATATTTAGAACTTCATGTTTGTTATAGAATCGTAATTTTAAGCAGAATCGAAGGAATTCTAAACACAGTGATGCTGAAGAATATAAATTTTTATCTTGAGATGAAATATTTTTATACTTTTTAGCAATATATTTTGCAATTTCTGCTACATGAAGGAAAATTTTTATGAAAGTATTTGGATACATTAAACCATTGGCATTATAGCCAGGTTTTTGAATTAACTGTATATCTTGAGCCCACAGGAGTAAAACCCTGAGTGCATGTTTAACAATAATAGGGTCACATAAATAATTATAATCTTTCCATTCTTCACTTTCAGGAATTTCTGGTAACTGTTTCTTTGATACACAAAAATTTATTCGTTCATCCATTTTTAAAACAATGGGTGAAAAGGGTGATGTTGTAAGATGATTCTTAATTTTAATGTTTGCTAAAAATTCAGAGACTGTCCATGGAAAGCTTAAAATTTTTGCTGTATTGTCACGATAAGTTACAAGGTACCAAGCTGAAGCTTTTTGCAACATGGCAGAACTGATTTTTTTAATATTGCCAGTATTTTGGAATTCTTCCAAAAATTCTTCCCTCATACTTTTAGTAAGTCTCTTAATACATCGTATTACTACTTTTTCTATATCAGCCTTGTCTTTTCTCTCTTGGAAACGGCAATGTAAGTTTGTAAAAGCACCAGAAAATACTTCAGCTTCATGCTGTATTCCATAATTTCTCAGAATAGTTCGTAACAGCGAATTATACTTATTTTTAGAATTTATTGCATCATCTTCATATTGCTCCCACCCAGGATACTGTAAATCTTTATCAACCTATATAAAAAGTTAAATGTAATATTAATAATGATAACAATAACTGAAAAATACATCTATTTAGTGGTGTTAGATAAAATTACATACAGAATGGAATATGAATATACCAGATTCAGAAATATTATATAAAAAAACTCCATTAAAATCAGATATAAATATACTGTTTAAAAATTTATCAAAATTATGCTGTATATTTTTTTATTTTTATCAAAGTTAAAATATAAATTTATTCATATTCAAAATGTTAATGTTATGCTTTTTGTGAAGAATTCTCTCTCCCCAAGCAATTAAGCTGTTCTTACATATAATTTTAAAAAATTGCAAGAATCTACAGCATCTCCCATTCATGAATACAAACCAAGAATAAGAAAGCTATATTCAGCAACTCAGTTTTGGCTTTCCAGAAATTAAATATATGTATATTTTTTAATAAATATAATTCGGAAACAGATTATATACAGTTCAATTGTTAGTTTATAAATTTTTTATAGTTTACAGTTTATTCCAATTATTTACTATTTTGATGAAATTAAATGCATGTTCTTCTGCATGAAAACTTAGTTCTTAATGCTTTTTGAATCCTTGTGGATTTCTTGGGATGTTTCTGTACAAATGTAAAATAATCAAAGAAATTCAGAATAATACATTTAAAGGCATTCACAAATAGACCTGTAAATACCTTTCTAATAGTTGTGAAAGATAACCCAGTATATCTTGTTTGCAATGTGTGTGTAATATATATATATATATATATATATATATATATATTATAGTTTTCAAATATTAAAAATATTCTTTCATTTTAAATATAATAAGGAATTCATCTATGAAAGGAAATTTTTGTAGAAAATTATCTCAAATTGTTTAAGAATGGAAACAGCATCTAAGAGGAAGCAATGAGATGACTTGTGGTACAGCACCCAATTTTGTTAAAATACTTATTGATGGGATTATTGTGAAATAAAGCATGCTTCTAGTGCTGATGTATCATGAAAAAAATATTTTTAAGGTTGTAAATTTGTTTTAAGAAAGTTATTTCTCAAATGAAAATAATAAAATCATCGGATATCAATCTTTTGTCTATAATTTATATGACTTTGACAGATTGAGTAGAAATTGAACTTCAATGGCTGTTGAGGAAAATGTTCAATGTTCAATAGCTGAGACTGATAAAAATCATAAAACTTAAATAATGCTATTAATATAAGATATTAATAGATACAGGTATGCATACATCTTTAAAGCTATCCATAATGCATTTCTTCTCTTTAATGCTTTGAAAGTGACTATAATATGCATTCAATGCTGAAATATTGTTCATTCTTTCATCCATAACTATGTTCTACACAGTGTGAAATGATTGTAGATATGTATCATGATTTTTTAGAGATTTTTTTTTCTATAACTTTCCTTCATAAGATCAACTTGAATGACAAGATATTGGAGAAAAGTTTAATTTATCCACAATTTGTGAACCTGTCTGAAAGATTTAAAATATTCTTTTTATTTAGGAGCTTTTTCACTTTTACAGAAAAACTTTTTACTTTTTATTTAAGGGAGACTTGTTTTATTTTCCAAGATTAAATTCAATACTTTAATAAATGAGACAAACTAATGAAAATTAATTTTCAAAAATTGCTTATTTGAATGCAGATTTTTAATGCCATATAAAATAGATTTACAATGAGGCATGAATTAATCAAATTTAATTCACTAGTCATTCAAGTTTCTCAGTACTCCAAGAAATATTTATTTCAATTTATAAATGTGAACAAGTATATCAACCATATGTCAAAATGCTTATTATTATGTTACATTAATACGTTACAGTTCCAAGATCAAAACAAAGAATTCTTGAATGTGATATTACAATTTCATTCATAACATTAATATTTGTATTGTAGCAATTGATTACTTTTAAACATTTTTAAATGAATTATAATGTCCTGCAGACAAATTATTTGAATAAGGCTGATACAAACTATATTTGTTCCAAAAATATTATAAGAAAAAATTAAATATTTAGCATTATTATTTCCTTAAGCTTTTTGTGCATAAAAATTTTAATTTATTTTATGCCTTAGAATAATCTTTTTAAAAGAATAATATACTCAGTTATATGTGTATTTTTATGTCTACCCTTTTATCAATCATTAATAAAATATGGGTTGTATTTAACAATTTGGCAGGCTATGATTATTGATTTGATTATGATTATTGCCTTTGGATTATTGATCTTTAACATATTGCAGAATAATTTTGGAGCTTTGATATGTTAAAACAATCTATCAATGTAAAGCAAATAAAAAAAAATGAGGTTTAAATGATATACATATAATTGAACTCATTTAACATAGATCATTATAGAAAGATAAAGGGATAAAATATCTTATTTATATTAAAGTAGAAATTTATAAATGAGGTTAATTGCATAATTTGGCTCTATCCCAGTGTACGGTACGCTATTAAAACAAGATGGCGGACAAGGAGCGTACCGTTCACTGAGAATTAAGGAAATTTGAATGGAAAAATTCTTGTATAACCTATATTTCAAGATGCCCCTCGATTTTTCACTAATTTAGCACAAGCTTGGGTAATGTTGAATATGATTGTAAAACATTTGTTTTTAAATTTCGGCTGTATCCCAGTGTACGGTACGCTATTAAAACAAGATGGTGGATAAGGAGCGTACCGTTCATTGGGAATTAACCGCATAATTTAAAAAGGACTTTTTTTGATGAATTCGTAGAAAGTTAAGATATTTCTGTGGATAAAGTGGACAAGGAATTGTTTTATAAAATGAATTTTGTACCTTTTATGATAACAAGACGAAAAAAATACAAGAAGAAATTTTAGTCTTAAAATCAGATATTTTTATACTATTTAAGATTATTATATAAGTTATATGCATTAAATATAACAATAATTCCTTTCAAATTACATGAAGTATTTAAAACATTTTAATTTTTTGAAACATACTTTTTTAAATTTAAAATTATTCTGTGTTTTAAATTGCATGGCAATAATAAAGTTTCAAACCTACAGAAAAATGACAAATGCTACTTACTAAAAGAAGTAGCAAAATTTGAAATGAAGACTAGAAAATTTCAAATTACAGAGAAATACAAAGTCTTAGATTACTTCATGTTAAGAATAAAATGTGTTATACTTTTGTATCAGAATTACTATAAATATCACTTTTAGCAAATGAAACATTACTTTTACTGATTGGCTTAATTATCAAGAATATATGTTTAACTTTTGATAAATAATGCTTCATTTAAATAACGTTTTCAATATTCTATATAAAAAAAAATATGCAAAATATATCTGAAAGCAACATAAACTAATGAAAGTGATAAAATTTTAAAAGACAATGCATAGAAATTAATAAAAAAATTACAGAGATTTTTTGAAAACACAAATGCTTATATCACAAGGGTTAAATTAAAGAGCCAAGTCCTTTAGTTTACATATATTTCCTTTTCAGAGTTGACAAGTGAGATCTGAAAATTAAGCAGAATGAACAAATTGAAAGCAAACTTTTGATAGACTTATAGCTTAAATATAATGGGCTCATGAGATATCTATTGATCATAAAATATTTTTTCATCTTTATATAAACAATAAATATATGTGCATTTGTTCAGTAAACTCTTTTAACCAATATGAAAGAAGTTGGTGAGAAATGCATATGATTCACTCGTCCAAAATAGTTTAGTCGGTGAAAACTCACATTAAAGATGTAATTTGTGTTAAATTTTGTCAAATTAAATATTATTTTTCAAAATGGTTATATTACTATGATCTATATATAATTAAAACTCACCTGTATATCATTGTAAGTTATGCTAGCGTCTTCATTTTCTGCTTCAAAATCTTTAACAACTCTGAACATTTTACCGAGTGCTTTCTTTGATTTATAAGTTTCTTTGTAATAATTTTCCATAAAATCAGGGAACTTGGTTGGTCTTTCATTTTGATCTAGATGACGACTAACGCCTGTTTTTGCAAAATCTACAGCAACAGAGAATTTTTTCGCAATTTCAGTACATGCATGTGAGAAAATACCTTTATCATCAGCATGAGCAAGATGAGCATTTGCTATGATTCCAACTTGATCATTTTTTATATAAGTGACTAAGCAATCGATCATATCTTTAACCTATAAAAAATGCAGACATAAATATGTAACAATGATGGTAAACATTTTGTCAAGAAGAATTTTTAAAAATAAATAAATTCTGAAATCTAAAGTAATTAGGAGACGTTGTTTATATTTTAGTTACTTTTAAATGTTGATGAAAATTATAGATCAAATACGAATGTGTTTGATATTAATTAAGAAATTCATCAAAAAAGTATATTTGCTCACAGTAATCTGACAATTTATTATATTTTTAAAATGGTAAAAACAAATTCTATAATTAGACATTACAAATTTATCATAAAAAGTAGCAGTAAACAATATTTTTTACCTATATTTAAGTACACATAAATAGGTCTTAATTAAAATTATATTTGACTGAATTTGTTGCACTTTAAAATATACCAAAAACATACTAATAAATATCTGAAATTTAATTTATACAAAGCTATTTTAATAAAAAATTAATTTCTATTTTATAAATTCTGACTGGGAATACAGTTATAAAATTCTAGAGTAAAAATATATTATTGCAATTATATAATATTTCCTTCACTATCTTGGCAATATTGATATATAAAAGCTAAAAAATGCAGCATAAATAAAAAAAATTTCAATGGTTTGAATAAAAAAAAATGAATATAAGTTTAAATTTTATTTGATTAGTATAAAAATTTCAGTTAATTGGCTATTTTTAGATAGTTAATAAACCACAAGCACTATAGTATATATAAAAAATTTCAATCTACCCTTAAAATTTACATAACAGTTATTAGGATTTTAAGAATAAAAAAAAATTTAATGTGTTCAGTCAACAAATATTATATTGACTGAACACCCAGTGAATAATAAAAACTGTTGTAAGTTATTTTCACTATGTGTTTAGGAATGGCTTATTATAGATAGTTGGCTGCATTTGCATGTTATTTGGGAGATAGGAAAAATCAGAAGTGTTCCCTTTAACATGTGTTTAAAGGAACAGCATTAATTGTATAAGGAAGCATTTTTAAACCTTTCAGTATTCGTGGCCCAGTTTTCAGTCATAATTTTCATTGCGCTCCATGCTTACAATAAAATGTGTACAATTACATATATTAAATATTTTAGATTCCCTGTGTTTTTTTTAAATTATTTATAGCTAACTTCAAAAGAGAGTAAAAGCAAATCAATGTTGGCGAGAATTATACCTGGCATTTTGCCCAGTGGACGGTGAACAGATGAAGTGGCTGGAAGTGGGCAACAACTTTGTTTAAAAAAAAAACAAAGTTGTAAAAATTTTAGATTTCAGTTACTGCCCTTAAACAAAATTTTTGGATTAGAAAATCTTATTTTAAAATTTTTAGTGCTCAGAACTAAAAATTGGCTTAAATGTATATTATTATAGAGAGTATATTTAAAAACTATCTTTTTTATTTCTATGTTTAAAAAGGGTGAATTACATAAGAAAATCATTCATTAGACTTTAAATGTCAATAAAAATATTATAAAAAATACAATCAATACTTTGTTTATCAACATTATATTTAAATGAAATATGATTCATATAAACAGAGTTGTGATATTTACTTAGCTTTTAGTTTGCTTTTAAAGCTAACTGCTGTTAATTAGAGCATAATGTATTTGAACTAACTTATTTTTCTATTTTTGATCCATATTAGAATTTTTATTTTCAGTTATTTGATATTATCTTTTCACTGTAGAAATGTATTGTTTGAAATCAAATATAAGAAGAATAATACATTTTTAGATTGAGTGATTTATTTAATAAATTTTGGTTACATAATTCCTATTTTCTTTAAATGTTTTATATTTTTAATGCATATTATTTTATATATTATTATTATTTCCCGAGGCATTTAGAAAATTAAATCTCCAATAATAGAATTCAACAAACTTTTCAAGTAATAAATTGGTATAGAATTGTAATTTAATTAGCAAGTATAAACTTTTAATTAATCAACTCTTGAAAAATATGCATGATCTTTTACTTACTGTGATGATATCCTTATTTTCTATAGATGCACTGGGAAAATTTCCTGGTTGGTGATTAGGAGAATAGAAAATTAAATCGTCATCCCAAACAACTGCATACTCATCTCCATCTAAATCTGAGCCTATTTAAACAAAAGATAAATATAAAAATTTAATTATATGTATGTTTTTAATAAGAAACTAGTTTTCAAATATATGTATGTATGTATATTCATGACATTCTCAATCATTGATGCAAAGTACTTTTGCTCTTTTAAATTTTTTAATAGTTTCTCTGAAATTCTTATGTAAATTTATAGACATATTGGTTAAAAAAAATATAGATTTAAACAATATAATTTTGTTTTAGAATAAAAGTTTAGTGTGTTTTAGAAAAAAATGAACTAAGATAACTGGTAATTTAAGCATGATTATCTATTCATATTTTCCATATATTAAAATCCCAAGACATTTTCTACAAAGTTTTATATGGTTACTTGAGAGATTATATAGAAGTTGTTATATAAAAGTTTACTCTAATAAATCATTTCAACTTAAAGAAACTGAACTTTTCTATTTATATATGTATGTGTGTGCATTTTCACATCACATTTGTATACTTGGACTAAAAAAGGTACATGTATATAATATTTTACTATTACTCATAGGAAAACATTATGTAAGTAGAGTTAATGAATGCTGAACTCTTGCAACTAAATAGTACTATTAAAACATATTCCATATAAATTAAGATTCCTTTTCAAAAACTTGAATGGAATTCAGTGTCCAAAGAAGTATAAATTCTTTGTTTATGAAGATTTTACACATATTCTACAAAAATATCTCTTAAAATAAAGTATTCCATGTATACATGAACTCTGCAAGTGAATCAATATAAAGAAGGGGGAAAAGAACTGAACTACTTATTTTTGTTAATAATAATAATAATAATTGTATTATGACAATAGATACCATTAAAGTCAATAACAATTTTTATACAATGAATATTGTTTGCCTTTTGTTGAAAGTGTTTATGAATATTCTGTATAAGTATATTCAATGTAATAAAAAATAATGATAATTAATCTAATTAGAAAGAAGGAGAAATTTAGTTTAAATACATAATTAATTAGTATTTCCAAAAGGTTATTTGTTTATAGTCAACTGTAATTCATATTTTCGGGAAATTTACTCTTAACCACAGTAATAAAATAAATAAAAAAGTAAACATATTTTTAAGTTTGTTAACTTTGTATTGTAAAAATGTTTGCATACTTTTTTCAGTATAAAAATTTTTTTGCAATTTCAGTTTAGTTATTTGTTAAAAAGATTTATATAACTTATTTCTAGATCACCAGTAGAGTAAAAAATAGGAAGTTTCTAAAAGTGACTCATATTTTGAATCATCTTTCTTTTACTGTAATTATATAGACAACTAATATTACACAATATATATATATATAATTTAAAAATCTTATCAATGTTTTACTGCATAAATTTCAAATATTTTTGTATGCATTACCACAGAAAGGTTTCTAGTTGAGTATATTTCTAAATCAATTGAACATTAACTTTCCAACATTAATCTAGATTTTATCAAAGAATTTTTAATAAAAAAAACCCAATTATCCATTTAAATACTATTTCTATCTAATAAAAAAGTTGAATTATCTTCGTTGTAATAATCAAATATCCAAAATAGTTATTTTTATTTTTTTTTATCACAATGAGCTTGTTCTTGCTGATTCAAATATGAGAATATATGGTTATATGATAACCAGATGATGTGTTGGATTTATTAATGACTGGGCAGTCATGATATCTTGCTCTTCTAAATATTAAGAACAAGCCTGTGTTGCAGTTAAAATCTCCATAGTTTTCTAAAATATCCAAAATAAATTGTTTACACTATGTACTTTAATTGAGCATAAGATAATTAATATGTATCACATCTGTGAAACGAGATAATTCTGATAAAATTATTGTTTTTAAATATTATATAATTTTTTTGTTTTTATTCTGAAAGCAAAGTCTTTTTTTCTTTTTTTGTTAGTATTCAATAAAATTATTATTAAATATTCTTTTTTTTATTAAATTTTTAATACTGAATTTTTTTTCACTTCAAATTACTATTTTATGGTAAAGTAGTTTCCCAAATACTTGGTATATAAATTAAATAGTTTGGTCTTAAACTTTCAAATAATCAACCTAAATTAAAATAGTTTACTGATTAATTCATGATTATTTATACATTATGTATATTCATCATTAATAGAACCATAACTTTTCATAAATCTTAAGCTTGGCATGCTAAGGATCTTATTGGCTCTATAAAATAAAATTTTTGTTGATTAAGAACTTTTTTGGTACATCTTTTAACTATCACTTTTATAATTCATGTTACTAATTAAATCACCTGTGAAACTATTTATCTTTCTATCAATATTCTTTAATTTGAATTTTAATGGGAATTACTATTTATGTAATAAATGACAGTTATTTTTTGTATGAATGGCTAATGATCAACTCTGACCTACTATTTAAAGTGGAATATGAACAATTATATACACAAATATCCATGCTAGGGAGGAATTAAATCCATGACTTAATATTCTGCAACTAATTCAAAAAGTTACATGTTGGAGTAGAGTTGACCAATATGTAGTATTATTAATGTGTTAATACATAAAATTAATATTTAATATGCATAATTTTTATTTATAATAACTCTTATATTATAAATATAATATGATAGGTTTTTAATTCTGTATTCTCTTCTGTTTTAGTTCACTATAAGAATATCGCCTAGTAGGCTTCACATTTTATGCATTATTGAAATAATTTTATATTAATAAAACAAAACCATACAAACCAGCCATCATATTAGGATGAGGTCTTGATCCTCTTTGAGGAAATACAATACAATCGACAATGTGATGCAAATGTGGTACATCAACTGCAGTGAATTTTCTTACATCTCCAGGTAGACAACATGGATGTTTTGTAACCAGTACTGTTCCTGATAAGTGTACAGAAAGATATTGAAGTATGAAAAATTTATTTTGAAATAACATAATACAGACAAATAAAAAGTATAATTATTCTGACAACTACTCTTAAATTCAATTCTAGATGTAAGTTCTTAAGATAACTCAAAGTTTGGCAAAGAATTTACTAAGGGAAAGTTCTGAATTGATGTAATTTTTTTTAACATTAAGGAAAATAGGATATAAATAAAAATTTTAAACTCAAAAAATCTATGTTATTGATATAAAAAAGTTAAACTAAGCATTTGTACTGACACTAAAATTATTTTATTTATTAGCACTTTTTATTGAAATTTTTAAAAATCCAGAAAAAGGATCTTAAATTTGTGTCACAAATAGTATACCAAAGAATGATTACTTTAATAACACAATGTCAATAATTCATATTGATACAATATCAATATGAATTATTGACATTGTATCATATAGCCCTTTTAGATTAATTGAAATAATAAATACTAATTTGTATTTATTTTTTGTTGCATTCCCGTTATTGTTAACAAAGAGTTATGATTTATCATTTTGTTAGGATTATTATCTATTTAAAATTAGAGTAAATCTAATTGATTTTTGTATTTAAAATTACACTCATTGTTTCAAAATTATCAAAGGTAACATATTAAATAAAAATGAAATCCAAATGTGTTTAAGGACTTATTTTTTTTATGTTTTTATATAGAAATAAAAAACTTTTTGCAATAATGCTTTGAAATGTCTAATTATGATAATTGTTTAATCCCTATATCCTTACTTTATGTAAAATATAATTTTTGAATGAATTATAAATGACAACTGAAGCATTTCAAGTTGATAATTAACATACTTTTTATAATTTCTGTATCCCTTGTAGTTTCTCCATATGAAATATCCTTTGAAATTTGAACAAAAACCTGACCTTCTTGTAATATACCAGTTTCATCCAGCACACCTAACATATTTCTTCCTTTGCTTGGATCAATTGATATATTAGCTCTAGTTTTAATGTTGTCTACAGAGAAAACAAAATTAAATACCTATATTAAAATTGATATTAGAAGTAAGATATTTTCAATTAAGTTTGTTTCACAAAATTATGTGTTAATATAGCACACATTAACTCGTTAATGTCCTTTTTTTCCAAGTGACTTGAGAAAACTAATGCATGAAGCATTAGAATTTCAATACATGAAGTTTTTCATGATACAAAATTTGAAATTAATTTGATAATATATTTTTTAAACAATTTTTATTTTATAATAACTCACAAATACTTATAAAATTTTCACATTTTTGAATCAAGTCATTAGAAATACATATTCATTTTAAAAGAAAAAAAAAATATACTCATTTTGCAGAACATATAAAAAAAATGAATTGGAAATTTTTATTGTAATACAATAAGCAGGATTGGGTGCCAGGGCATATAGGAATAGAAGGTAATGAAAGAGCTCTTGAACTTGCAAAACAGGGATCCTCTTTCAATCCAATAGGAATGGAACCCTTTTGTGGGATCAACATGAAGACTACAAGGAAGGCCATTCAAAAATGGGAAAAACAGGAGATGAACAAAGTTTTGGCATGACTCTCCTGGACAGAAACATGCAAAAAGTATGATTTTCAACTCATCTGAGAAAATTGCATCTGAAATTCTTAGACTCCCAAGATTGAAGACTCAAACAGTTGTAGGCTTCATTACTGAGCACTATCATTTCAGGAAACACCTTCATACAATTGGACTTTTTAAACAGGAACCAATTTGTAGGAAATGCCACGCAGGGGTAGAATCAGCTCATCATATCCTATATCAGTGTGATGCTCTTGCCCTTACAAGATTCACTACTCTAGGTAATCCATATCCTAAAGAGTTACACATAAACTCCATTGAGGGCCTATCAGACTTTATGAACAAAGTAGGTGACCCAAGATAATGGAACTAGGAAAAAATTGGGCTTGGAGCATGGTACAAAATGCAACAATGCAGAGGTGCCACATATCTGACAAGCTCAAGAAAAAGAAGAAAATAAGCAGAATTTTTCAATTTAAAAAAAAAAAAAATCTGGAAAGTTTAAATTAAAGTAATAAAAAAGATTTGCACTAATTACTTTTTGTTACATTAATGATTACAAATAATTCATTTTTCCTTGATAGAAACACACAGTGACAAATATTTAAAGGCTTATAATTGTATGGAAAAAAAAAGTTTTTAATTGCAATGTTATTAGCAGTAGGAATAATTATCATTTAAATTTTCAAAAACTGTTTTATGGAAATATTATTTTTTAAAAAAAAATTTCTTTTAATATAGTTTTATTTGTTCTTTTATATAAAATAGCTTTTGAATTTCTCAAGGTTGAAAGAAAGTTAATATTTGAATAAAGCATTAGGTTTGCATTTTTCCTTACATATTGGTAACCAGAGTTATGATTCATTCTGTCCTGAAACCGGAAAACATAAGATTGATCTTAGCACTGAGACACTAGCATACTAATAAGGATCATTCCTATTAATTCAACTATTTCTTAATCTTTTTTTTTCCTGATATGCAAATGTTTTTAAATAAACAATGAAATTAATTACATCTGCCAAAAAAATGAAGCTCTGTGAAGTATCAAATAGAATATTTCAAATTATAAAAAATGTAACTTACCTACATGATGACGATGAAGAGCAAGTAGCAGTGATCTAAAAAATGGTTCTGTTGTCAGGTATACACCTGATTTGGAAAGATCTTCATACTTAAAGATATCAGATGGTGTTTTAGATCTCAAGAATTCTACTGCATGTTCTTCATCGAAGAGCATATCAGTCAAGTTGCAAAGCATATTTTCTTGCAGCTTTAAAAAAGTTCTATGTCGAACTCCAAGATCATTCAGAATGGTTATAAATTGTCTATTTAGCTTAAGGCTGCCTAAAATATAAAATTATTGAATGTTAGATATATATAATTGTTACATTTTAAATGATATGGGTATTCATATATATTTACTATTAATCAAACCTGATTTGTATTGGGGAAGACCAAAAAGGTAAATAAGTCCATCCATACATATAAACATTTATATCTTGTAAGATAGTATAGATTTTGATATTTTAGAAATACAGTAATTTCCTATTGACTTTAATAAATATCAGAAGTAACGTAATGTTTTATAGTAACAAAAATTTTTTTAAGTATTTTTTTAAGTTCTTGTTTTCAAATAAAAATTTATTTAAAAGCAAGTATATTTTATATAAGAATGTAATTTTCTTTTTGATTAAAAATGTATACTGAACTAAATTAGAAAGAAATCTGGTTATATCATATTTTAACAAAGAAAAAACTATTTATAGAACTGAAATATACCAATGAATTCTGAAAAAAGTAACATTTGTATTTAATAATGAAAAAAATCATTATTAAAAAAATGTCAGACTGATTGAAATATTAAATAATTTAATGCATTAAACTTTTTTTTAAAGTTGCTAGATTGAATGAATTATTTCTAGGTTGAGTATAGTTTTTCTGTGTTACAAGTTCCTTCAAATAACTCAAAATACTACTTGATAATTCATTATTCCTATATCAGAAATATTAAGTAAATCTAATTTTTGAATGCAGTTAAGTTTTTGTGCTTTAAATAAAATTTCTCAATGAGTAGAAGAAATTTTTAATTTTTTTTGTTATTGCACACTAATCTCTTTTAAGTGAATTGTTTGCTTATAATCCATGATTTCAGTTTAATTTGTAAATTGTTTTTACCCAATTTATATTTCAATTTTTTAACTATCCAAACTTAATTTAGATTTTTGGTTGTAAAAGAACTGCATTAATTTTTTAAACTTAAAAAAATTATTTTTTCCTTTTCAAGTTTTTCAATGAAGATTCTTTCATAAATTTATCGTGATTAAAAGTAGGCAAATATTCAGCTGAAGTCTTGTGCCAGACTTGGAAAACTTATTGAAAAGTAAATTAACTGAAGAAGAATTGCTAACCCTTAAAGAAAAGCTGTGCAACTAAAATTATGAATTAATGGTAAATGTTTTAGAATAAATTGTGAAAAATAAATTTATAACCTTGTGAATTGATAAAATTTATAACTGAATAATGTGCTTAGTGTTATCACAACTATTTAGGTGCTAAGGTAAATAAAAAAAAGTTTTTAAGAAATACTTTTGTTTTTTGGAATTACTTTTTTCAGCAGTATAAAGTGGATTATTTGGGAGAGGGCAAAGGTAAAATATAGAAATATCTTAAACAGCTAGTTGAGATGTTACAGAAAATATTTCCTTTCATATTTATTATACAAAAGTAATACCTTGTATATTTAAATTCCTTTAATATGTACTATTTTTTAATTTTCCCTATTAAAGTATTTCAACTTTGTTAAGTAGGGAATTTGAATAAAAATCATATATGTATAATGTATTTCATTCATATATTGAGAATTTTTTATCTTTACCAACAGCTAATTATTATCTATTCTATTTTACATGATTATTTTCTCGGGGTTAGTGGATCTTCAAATCCTGAAATTTTTCATTTTATTTAGGAATGAACATAACTACACATGATAACCATGAAAATTAAAAAAATTTCCAATGTCTCTCCAATTTTCTTCTTTAATTATTTTTATAATAAACATTAGAAAAAATTCATAGCTAAAAAATATATAATATTTCATGAATATTGTTTTTTTCATTAATTTTATTTGGACTATTTTTTTAAGTATCAGATAAATTAATATTTGTATTTATTTTACTTCTTTTAGAAGTAAAAATCTTTTCACTCCTCTTAATTTTTAATATTTTTTTCCAATTATAAATTAATTTTTATCATAACTTTTTCTAATATGTTTAACTAAAGATCATTTATTTTACCATCACTATATTAATATGAATAGTTATACTTGGTATAAAGTAGTATAACTAAAAAATAGACTATAGCTTTTATTAAGTTTAATTGATAAAAAATGTCTTGTAATTTCAAGTAAAAATAAAATATATTAAATTTTGTAAATAGTTTCTTAATCAATACTTATTCCATAAGAAAATTGTTCATTAATGATTGACAGCTCATTCACATCCTAATATGTTAAACATATATTGCATGAATACAGATGTACATATATACAGGAATCCCTCAATTATCAGTGTTTGCTTATGTGATATATAATAGATACCTTCTATATAATCAAGAAATATTGAATAGACATAATGTAGCTTTTTACGGCTTTTTTTTGTTAGAATCAATAAAACTAAAGTTTTGCATTTAAAAATTTCAACAATTTTAAATTGTTGAGTTTAACTGTATGAACTGAAGTAAGAGATTTCAGATGTTGACTGTCCATTATATAAATTTTAATTGAAATTGCCCTAATCGGTTCTTTTGAAATGATTGAATACAGAATTGATTCTATCACAATGGGGATTCTATCTATCGGTGAAAACAGAAATGAATATATCTACAGTAAATGACTGATGGAAGGATCAAAATTACCTATACAAAAAAAAAAAAGGCATTTTATGGAAAAAATTTTTTTTACAAGGTTTGAACTGTTTAATCTCAATCTAAAATGATTATAAAAATGAAGCAATATTTGATAAATCTCAAGTACTTTTTTTTCCAAAAACATTTCTATTAATAAGGCTAAAAAATTATAGTAAAATTATTTATTTTGTCAACAGTATGAGCAGAATAATTGAAAAAGACTAATTATAAGATGCAATAAAAATCTAAAATTTAAAAAAAAAATGTAGTAGTAAAATATTAATTAAAAACATATATAATTAATGATAATTTATTTTGTTTAAATGAGATAAAAAATTCAGAATTGGAAAAATATTGCCATCTTGAGTAAATCCTATGGGTGCCATAATTGATCCTTGTGGTCTTATGACAAAACTTGATTGATAAGCATGTGTGAAATGTGTTTTAATAACCCTTGAGGTTTTTGCAGTGTTTTGTGTTTCTTCCATTTATGATTATAACTTAATTGTTTAAAGTTAAGTTTTCTTTCAAAAGAGCATCAAATTGAAAAAAAATTGAATTTAATATTTATGTCGCAATTAAAAGTATGGATAATATAAAAATGAATTTGATTTTTTTAAAAT
The DNA here is from genome assembly GCA_026290005.1 of Latrodectus geometricus. Classification (NCBI taxonomy): domain Eukaryota; kingdom Metazoa; phylum Arthropoda; class Arachnida; order Araneae; family Theridiidae; genus Latrodectus; species Latrodectus geometricus. The sequence goes on along the minus strand of JAPDSC010014332.1, from coordinate 463 downwards.
TTTTTCTTTAATTCTTAAGCGAAGATTAGGTGAGTATTTTACATTGTTTAATTCAATTAAAAATGCTGTAAATTATTAATTTTAATTTAACTTAAAATTTATGTAATATTTGTATAATTTATAAAGTATTGTGCAAGAATTATTAACATGTGTGTTTAGGTTAACTATGAAATGTAATGCTAGTTAATTAAAAAAATTGAGTTTTCCTTAAAATGTATATTGTGTGGTAAAAAATGAAGTTTCAAATTTTGTTGTGCACATACGCGCAGTGGAAAATCTGATAAAAAAAATATTCTCTTAATCTACAACAGTTTTGTAAGAAATACTATTTCAGTTTTATAAAATACATAACAGATGGTGCCACAATTCAGCTGATTTCTTTCAGCTTTAGTTTTGTCCAATTACTTTCAGGATGAAATAAGTTCCTCGGAAAGATATAATAGTGGCTATCGTCGTTTCGCAT
>JAPDSC010014328.1:0-21949 GCA_026290005.1 Latrodectus geometricus | reverse complement strand
TAGGTACTTTGTATTAAAGACTCTTAAACCAGTTTTTTATAAAAAAAGAAAGTGTCTCAAAAGAATACCTTGAATTACCTCTCAAATAAGAACTTTTAATATCTTATTGTGGTTTAGTTTATATTATTTTCTGTGTTTTTAAACTAAATGCAATTAATCCTCAGAACAAAACCCACTGATCCCACAAGAATATTACATGGACACTTAATGGAGGCAGGAATAGAAACTGACCTAAAATAACTTTTAGGTGAATGATCCTAACTGAAAGATTCCAGCCGTGAAATGGGCAGAAAAGCAGCCATAACCAAAAATAAGATATATATAATGTCTCATCTATGCAGGTGCTTAATGAACTACAAGACACAGCTGATATCAATTAAAGTTTAATTTTTTATTATAAAAGATTTAATTATAATCAAAATTAAGTAATTTTTAATAAAATAAAGCCTGCTTTTTAAAATGAGTATTCATAGTTTTTTCAAACTCAAGATAAGACACGTAAGGCAGTTTGATGTCCACTTATATTTTCTTATTTCCTAATTCATAGTTAATGACAATAATAAGTATTCATACAACAATAGCACTTTAAATAATGAACAATAAGGTTTATTTAACAATTTTAATTCTATATTTGTAATTCTTTTACATACATGTAGCCTAAGTGAAACGTGTGAAAATGTTTATCTTGTCAGAACTCAATAATGAAAACTGTGAATGATTTGGTATGTTCTTCACCCAATTGTAACTTTTTGTATGTAATGGTAAAGTAAATAGTGATAACATATCATTAAATCTTAAGAAAAACGGTTAATACATAGTATCAATAAAAAATGATAGGTAAAAGTATTGAACGAAATTCACAAATCCAATTTTTATGTCTTACTTTGATATTTTAATAATACACAGAAGCTTATTTTTCCTGTGTATGGTTACAACATCAAAATGTATAAAGCAAATCCTACATATTCATCCTTAAGCAACATTTACAAATAAATCCCTATATAATAGAATAATTTCAAAATTATTTTATAATCTTAAATAAAATGTGTTTAAGTTAAAACTATGTCATTTTTAAAATGTAACAAATATTTTATATAAAAAATGTAATTTTTAATATTTATATAATTGTTAACAATTTATCTTTTTGAATGTAAAATTAATTAAATCAAAAGATCTTTTTAAAATTTTAGAGATGAATTTTTAATTTTTTTAGCTTTTAGTAAATTTTTTTGTAAACTTCGTTGATTTCATAAATGCATATTACCTATTAGACATAAAATATTGTAAAAACTTGAAAACAAAAAATACTTCATAAAGTTTAAATTGAAATCTATTGACTGAAATGTTCAATAATTTTTATAATTTCTGAATACATACAACAATTTTTAAATTATTTATTTTAGATATATAAACTGATAAAAATATTAATATATTCAATAATTTCAATTATGATTTCTAAAATACCCAATAATGTGGTACATTTCAGATGTGAATATAAAATCCTTTCTTAGATGTTCCCTAAATTGATGATAGAAAGACAAGTCAGAATTGAAATGAACTAAAATGCAGATTCAGAATCTTGAAATACTGAATTTCAAAATATTTAACATTCTGAATATTTTCTGGTGTCTATATCTGCCTCAATTTTATCATTTGTGATAGGATTGCACAGTAAGTTTTCAGCCACTGTTTTAAAACTAGAGTTATATAGAATTTTTAATTATAAATACCCTGCACAAAAATGTTCTATAATATTCATGTAAATGACTCTTAATTTGTAAATAAAGGGAATTTATAGAGATAATATTTTATTAATAGCAATTATATATTGTAACAAAATGATTAACCAAAACATGTGTATATATGCATACATAATATTTTAAAAACAAAGGAAAAAATATTTCTTTTTAAAACATACAACTCTACAAACAATACTAACCTAAAAATACAGAATATTTATCATTTAGATTAGTTGAACATAAACAAAGATTGAATCACAAGCTAAAATTTTGGATTAAGCTAAAAATAACATATATAGCTTACATAACTGATAAACTAAAAATTGCTAAAATCAAGAATTCTTCAATAGAAAGCTATGTTTTGATAGAAGAGGATTGCAGATGTCATTTGATTACTTTATACTGACAAATTTGTAGAGCACGTGAAAATTAATAAAAAAATTCAACATAAAACTTTAAATGTACATCTAAACACATACATCTAAATACTTCTCAACATGTTTTACAGTGGTCCACAAAATTGCTTTGGGCGATCTGTACGTAAATCTTCTTGTTCTTCTATTAATTTATAATTAAAAAGTAATTTTTACACTTACACAACAAAACAAGACTATACATTTTTAATACATACACTTATAACTAAAAAAATCAAATGCTTGAATGACATCAGTTTACACTTGAAACAAATATTCACAGTCAAACATGGGAGAAGCTTTAATGCATTCTCTAAGCTCACTCAGTTTCTGTACCATTTAAAATTCTATTACAAAGTACCTTACTAACTATTGGAATTAAGAGCTGAAGCAGAATACTGGCGATTAAAATTTAAGCAAATATAGATGAAGTTAAGAAATGAAAAAGATAGCTTTACATTAAGATGCTAATAAGTGACTATTTTAAAAATAGAAATGTAAATTAATATTTTATTACATTAAAGCAATTTCTTTTAATTATTTTTTTTCTGAAGCTGTGATAGCGGTAATATTTTAAATATTTTCATAAGACTGTCAGTTTATTCTGATTTTAACATTTTTTTTTTATTATTAAATAACATAAGTATATTCAAACTAATTTATCATAGTTAAGCATTTCATTTTGATTTAAGATGTGCATAATATACTTTTCTGCAATCTCAATTAACTATTTAATGTTTTAAATCATTGTAAGGATATACAGATATATAATGCAGAATACAATAGATTTTCTTAGTAGATTGTATCAGTTATGACAGTTTTATTTTTGAGGTTATTTGTCTCTCTGAAGTTAGTTCCATATAAATAAGTAACATTATCCTAGGGAACTACTTTAATGTATATATATTTTTTAAAAATATTTTCCTGGCCCTAATTAAAAACTAAGAGAAAAGCTCTCTATTTTTTCCTTAATATTTTAAGTATATTATTTATTTCTATAAGAAATGGTAATAGAAGTAGTTCCCACATTAATGAAATTCTGGATTTTAGTGTTTGATTTGTAATGAATTAACACCCTTTTTTTTTTAAATATTTTATAATTTGTTTCGAATAATTTTTTATTATACAATTATATTTCCTTTACCCTTATATTTAAGTTGAACAGTATTTTATTTATATGACAAAACTTTCTGGTTAACCTGAACTAAAATTCTTTTATGTAATATCTTTCCATATTCATGGCATCTATTATAAATTGCATTATATTTGCACATTTTTTGATAAATGGAGGGTTGCATGTAAGTGGAATATGCTGGCAGAGTGAGAACATAGCTGAAATGTCATATTCAATGTCTATAACTTCAAATTTCAGAGGATTGTCTCACAAATGAATATAGTTTTATTAGTGGGCATTAAATTTTAAGCATGATTGGGTACAGCATCTTAGTTCCAATGCATTTTAATATTTTTTTACTGCTAAAATGTTACACAAAACTCAAAGGAATATCTTTCCAGATTCATGTAACATAGTTAAAAATATATATACACTAAATCAAATCCTCTATACAATTATCACATACATTTTCCCCAGACTAGTATACAAAACATAGAGGAATGGCAGTGTAAGAGACTAGTAAACTACAATATCAAATTTACGTCTAGAATATCTTTTCTAAAAATTGACATATCGTTTTATATGTATTTAAAATTTGAAAATCATTTGAAATTACTTCACGTAATAGAAGATAATTGACCGACAGATATTGAAAGTCTAATTTTCCAATATTCTTTTAGTAACTTCGAAAGAAAAAAAAAAAAAAAACATTTACCATACATTTACACATACACAGATAGAAATATATTATCCATCTTCCATTAAATATACTTTTCAATATCAGAACTTTTCCTTTACAAAATATGCTTCCACATCAAATCACAATAGCCAGCTTTTATAAAATGCAAAAATTAATTGTGCATATTAAAAGCTCAGTTCCATTTTCCAGAATTTATCCACACTTCTAACAATCCAATATCATATAATCACATCTAATGATTTTCCTAAGTATATACAAAGTGAAAGGTCCAATTCTAAGGTACAATCTCAACAGACAGCATTTTTTGCATATGGATAAACAATTTCTGATTTAATATTTAACAAGATAACTCTGCATTATATTTACAAAAATAGAAGCAACACTGTGTATAGAGGTGTTAAAATTTTAGATGTTTACAACACATGACACTCTTAAGTTAAAAAATTTGAGCTTTAAAATTTATAAAATATTTAGAGTAAATAACAAAAAATAATATAAAACAATTTCTCACAAAATAAATACATGAAGCACTGGTTTCCATAAATTGGAAATAATAGTAAATTTGAATTTTATACATTGTTACGATTTTAGTTCCTCCACTATATCATTCTTATTTTTTGAAAATGAATTTTACAAGGAGGAAAAAGCAGATCAAATTGTAATATAGAGAACTTTGTTTCCATATAGCAACAGTGTGTCATTATTAGAAAACGGGAATTACTTTAAAAATTAATTTCTAAATGATTCTACCATTATGTGTTTGTAAATAGTACAAAAAATATATGAATAAAAATTTTTCATGAATTCATGGGAATATAAAACTCAGTAAAACATAAAAATATAATTTTTGTGTATGATAAAGGGTTTTTCATCCATCTAAACATGAGAATGGAAGTTAAAAAGAAATGAAGAATTGAAGACTCTATGGAGTCAGGAGGGGATAAATTCATAAAACTTGAAATATTGGCAAAAAATTCTGATTCTTTGAAATTAGAGGATTTACTTTTAGTATATAACAAAAAACTCATACATAAATTTAGTCTTTGAAACTCAAAAATTTTTCAATTTTTTTGCACATTTGCTTTTTGTGTTCTTTATGCTCTTTACAGAGAGATTTATAAAATTACAAGCCTCTAAGTTAGTGTGCATGTATGCATAACAAATCTAAAAATTCAAGATAAAACAAAATAATTTTGGCATAATATAATGATGCAATATTTTAATTCTAATAATTATTAATTATAATTTACCTAAATAATAAAAAATAATACTAACACTAGCTAGGTATTTAGATTTGAGTAACAACAAAACTTCTATTAATTTTCTTTAAGCATACTAATTGTTAACTTAATTTTTTATAATTATGATTTTCATTCAGATAAAATTAAGCCAATTTGATTTCATTTAGGTAATCTAATTTAACATTAATCTATACCAGTGATTTGGCAAATAGAGCCTATTTAGCCCTATCTGCGTTTATTTTTAATTTTTAAATCAATTATCTAAGTACATTTCTTTTGCCACACTGTTGACTATATCAGAGGCACATTAACAGAATCATATTGACTTAAAGAAATAGGCAAAAGCCCATGTGCAAATTGCATGATTATATAAAATTAAAACAAATTTTTTTAAAAAAGTTTTGAACATCACTTTAAAACTTTTCAAGAAAAAGAGTGATATGTATGCATTAATTTATAGTGCTAAATATACATATTTTCACATATATTTACATTTTTTGAATCTATAAAAATCAGTGCATTTTTGAAGTTTGGAAACAAGAAAACCAATAAAAATTATTGCTATTTGCATACTTTTATTAATAGAAAACTTATTACTTTTATTTTACATTTCACCATAACTTTAGAATTTATATTTAATTTTTTGACTTTTGTGATACTTATTTAAAACGGAAATGGAAAATAGCACCAAACTTAAGATAGGTTAATACAACAAAAATATTTAATGAAATGCTTATTAAGATAATCAGAAGTAAATATTGTTAAATATATAATACATGGAAATTTCTGAAAATACTTTTACAGATAATTGAAAATAAATTTCCCAGCTTATTAAAATTTAAATTTTTCATACTAGCCAAATCTCTTTTTTATTTGAAAAATGGAATGTCCATAGTTTAAAAATGAAAGCCCAATCTAGAAATTTTATTTCAAACTTGGCTACATAGATGAATATTATGACAAAATGTATATCTCCTATTTAGATGAAAATATATTATACATGAATTATATATAGAAAAAAATAACAGAAGGCTTTAAATCAAAAAAAGATACAATCAATTTACAAGAACTCACAAAAATATTTATATCATTACAAATATATGAACAGTAAATACAAAATGAAATAAATAGAATTAACTCAAACTTTGATAATAATTTAAAAACCTCATGCCCATTTTAAAAATATCAATATTAAGCAAAATTCCAAGAATATGGTTTATCATAATTTTTTCGTTTATCAAGAGCATGCAAATTTTTTGTCAGTTAATAGTAATAAGGTATAAATATAACATCCTAACTCATTGCAAGCTGAGCCAATTGTATGAGCTGCCATGTTGTCAGTTTTAGAATAAAGCTTACAATAGCAGTATAACAAAACTGAAGACAAAAATTCTATAAATTAAATTTATATTTCAATACATAATTCTGCACATTTAGTAATATTTGACAATCAAACATTCGAAAATGAATAAATGCTAATTAATATTAATCAACTTTTTAAATTTTAATGTGCATTACAAACTTCAAAATGAATGCAATTATAAAATAGCTTAAAAAAAAAAAAAAAAAAAAAAAAAAAACAGGGAAGTTTTAATACACACATTTAAAAGGAAGGGATCATACAGATTCTTTAAAAACAAATGCCAGGATTCATACTAAATTTTTCAAGGAGGTAATCATATTCAAACATTGAATAACTATTGCTCTATAATTTATTATTTGTCAAATATATCTGTATACTTTTTAACTATATATTTTAATGATGCTAGCAATACATATTTATAAAAGCTAATAAGAATATTTTTACTTTAAAAGTAAATTATTTCAAAGCCATTAGCTGAGCTTAAAGCTTTCAGTTTTTAAAACTTAAAAGATGTGTTAAAACAAATTTTTTGCTAAAATTGGAATACTTAAACAAAACAAAGATTATAAAAATGGAAATTAAATAAATATTTACATAAAATATGAATTCATTAATAACTTTAGCATTCCTAATTAGTAAGAAAATTTACATTAGGAAAACATCTATATATTTTTTATTTATTTTTAAATTACCCAATTATTTCAAATGCACATTTCAGATTTATTCAGTTACATAATTATTCATTATTCTCAGACCTGCATTAATGGTGCATTATAATATAACCATTTTCTTCTCAAGCTCCATTATAATAAGCGTTTCATATTGTATTTAATGCTAACTTATCAGTTCAAAACAAACTTGATTTTTACACCACATTTATATCATCTTAATATTCCTTCTTGCTATTAAATTCAAAAAGCTGAGCTGTGAGTACTTCCATCATTATATGCTTCCTTTTTACTGTATTTGTTCATCTAATTATAACTGACAGTTTTGTTGGGGACCAGTATGAAAATTATGTAGATCTAGATTAATAATTGTATTAGTGACATTGTTTGAGAAGTACTATCAATAACACATTTAGAAGCACTGATTTTTTAAAAATATCTATTATTGGATTGATGCTTGTGAAATATACACATTTAACAGCAAATCCAAGAGAGAATAACAAAATCAAATTAACTACTTTCCATAAATGAAAACTTTTGATCTAATTAATAGAAAATTAAAAAATGTATTCGCTTTAATAGGATCAAAAAAGTCTTCAACATAATTTTAAATTTTAACAATTAATTTTATGGATTTAAATTCTTGAAGGCATGAAATTATTTGAAAATTTGCATTCTGATATCTTAATTTTTAGTGCATTTAACAATGACACACACACACAGAAGCTTATGTATTTTACTTAAATTACTTGATTACCAATCATAATTTAAGTATTTAAACTTTAAACGGTTCATATTAGAGAAATTATTACAATAGACCTTTTTCTATAGACTTCTTTGTTATTGATATTAAAAACAATTTACAATTTCAAAAAAAATTCTAGCTTCATAAGAATAAAAATTTATATTTGAAACAGCAATTCATTAATTTTTTTTTTTTGATAGCACACACTAATGTGTGAAACATTTACAATAAACCTTTACATAGGAATACAACAATTCTATAATATATAGTTACAAATTATTTAAAAAAATAAAAATAAATTTTATCAGTTTTAATGCCAGGTAAAGAACATGGTAATGATTTCAGCTAATAAATTAATTTATATAATGAGAAGAAAATTAAAAAGAGAAAAAATAATTTAAAATAAAAAAGTACAACACTTAGAAATACAATTAAAAGAAAGTAAACACAGCAAAATGAATTAAAGAAGGCAAAAAATACATTTTCAACAAATAATTTTTTCATTAAAAATTTATATAGGAAGACAGAATATTTTTGTCATTTAATTCTGTAAATAATTATCAGTATTTAATTTAATGATTATAATAAAGTTTATCCTTTCTTGACAAAATTATTTCTAAATTTGCATTAGACAAAGTTCTGGAGTTACGCCCTAAATTTAAGCATACAGTATGTATATGCATAAAATGTTATAGTTAATTACTGATCAGTTTATGTATTGATACTATTTCTGTATTAATTTATTGCAGCAGTAAAATTTAGGGGATTGGTAAAAATAAGCTTATTCTCTATTATTAAAATTTATAGAAAAGAAAATTTTGCAAAATGCATACTTATAAATGATAAGTTTGATTGTAACTGTTACAACAAGCAGACACCTCCAATTTTTCATTATTAACATACAAATTCCGAAAACAAATAAAATTTCTTAATTACAATTATGCATCAATTCTAATTTCTCTCATGAACACTTAACACAATAAAGTTCCACCTACATTTAATATTTTTTATTAAGCAACATTACCAGCTATATGAAACTTCATGAATTGAAATAGCACAAATGTTAATTGTTTCCAATTCCAAGGCCATCAGCACTTTTAAAAAGCAATATATTAACTTAAAATAACCCTTTATTAATCTTTAACTCAAACTGATTTTTCAAATGTCATCATAGGTAGAATGAAATTAAAAATGGGTGGAACTGGCTTTTGAAATTAAAAATATATCCATTTAGGTCACTGTGAAATTTTTTTAAAATATATATTTATCAGGTAGTAACAAAAGTTTTGCATTACCATAAGTAACATATGTGCAAACAGTTTACGATGGTGTGTTTGTTTATATTTTGTCAGACAATTTTTGGGTTTTGAAAGCAGACTTTCTTTAGAACATTGTGTAGTGAGATCTGCAAAAAGATATCGTTATTATTAAGTAAAAGGTGTTTAAAATGGAGTTATCATGCTACTAAATTAGGACCATCATTTACTTCCAATTCTGTTAAAAAATCAGCTACAGAATTCAACCAAATCATGCGTATAGTTTTAGATACAACTGTTATATCATATGACACTGAAAATTTGATACTGAAATTTCAAAAACAAGGACTATCGTACTCAAGTTGCTGAGAGCTCAGCCCAGCCTACTAAGTTGACAAGTACCACCGGCAAGAAATTATTGAAGAAAATCAGTACTGGACTACTTGAGAGACATACGTTCTATGTCCATTAATTGCACACCATAAACTTGAACTCCAAGTTTGATCTTAGAGTGCTGCATGAGCTAACATAAGTAGATAAAGACAAACAGTTCAGGTCTGCAGTGATCTATACAAATATTAATGCAAAATTAAATTTCTGGGCTGAGTCATCACTTGTGATGAAAAACGATTTACTTCAATACAAGTTGAACTGGGGTTGGTCTGCACTCAGTGAGCCCGTTAATGGTGTCACCAATTACAATTTGATTTAAAAAAAAAAAAAAAAAGATTACCCTGGCAATCTCTTCACAAACAAATGTAGAGGGATTGTTGTGGTATTTATCTATGAATTTCTGGAAAAAGGTAAAGCCATCAAAAGTAAGGAGTTCAGAGAGATGCTAGTCGACATTGGCACTGTTATCAAATCCATATGTTGAACTGATTCATACTTGAGCTTTTTTCACAATTGCAGTTACATTTTGCTAGTGCTAACTTTGATTCTGCACAGGATGTCCACAATGAGATTGATCTGTTTTTAAACTTGCGGTCCCTAAGTTCCTGTGCCAAAGGCCTTGGTAAACTATCAAAATGTTGGCAGAAAATCATAGATTTGATTGGTGATTACTACCGGCACTATTGGTACAGCTTTTTCTAAATTTATTAACTTTTTTGATGGAAAATTTTTGCTACAGTCTGACATATATATATACACACATTCAAATGTAGCCTGTATATCTTATAATTGGTATTCAATCACATTAATGAAATTAATTAAACGAGGACTTGCAATTTGGAATGAGGAGTGAGGAGGAATGAGGAGAATTCCAAAAAGGAATGAGGAGAATTTCTGCCAACATTCTGTTATACTCACAGATTAATGTGACAATAATGCCAATTTCTATAATTCATAGCCAATCTAAACTACTTAGCAATTACGCATTTTTGTATCTCGATCAAAATCTTGATTATATTATTAAGGTCTTGTTTCTATATAGCAGAGATAGCAGAAAATAAAATTTCAATATTTTTGGATTCACATATGAAGCAAAAATTTCACCAAATTGCTAATACTTTCTAAATAAAAGAGTAAAGAAGAATTAAAAATTTAAAGGCTTTTTCATTACTTTCTAGGAATCAATTTAAAATTCCAGAAGTTTGCAGGACCCAGTAAAAATAATAATTTACAGTAATTTCCATTTGTATGAACCCTGTGAAAGAAACTTAAAAATATTCAAAAAATGAAATATTAAGAAATTCTTATAATTAACTTTTCCTTTTTGCTTAATTTTATTGAATATAATAAATGAATTTATCTTCTTACTTATATATGAATTTTTACAATATTTAATGCAGTTTATTACTAAATTATTCTTTTAATGAACAGAAATTATTAAAACCGATCAAGTAGTAATATAACAAAATATTCATACTTTATAAAATTGAAAAATTAAAGATAATATAATCATAAATTTACATTAATTTCATGTAAAAGATGAATTTTTTAACTAATAAAAAACTAAAGGAAAGTCTTAATAAATTAATAAAGCAAAAGTAACAAAACTTATATTAGTACAACATAAATGCATTTTATTTCCTATAAGTTAAAAAAAATTACGATGTTTCGTTGATAAGTTTTTAATTTTTGATGTAATAGCATAAAACATCAAACTGTACGTACATAAAAAATGAAAATATTATATCTACTATATTTTATGAAGACAGAGATGTGAACGAATTGCAAGTAAAAACTAAGGTGTTTATATGTTTTTTTGATAAAAGCAAAATGAAGTTATATATCCTACACAATCAAATTATATGACAATTCTTTTAAATAAATCCAGAAAATATTTCTGTACATTCTATGTTGATTCGAAAAACAGAATATCTATATCAATGCAAAATATTCAATGTTATCAACAAAACAGGTATTGCTTATTTCTGTACAAAAATTGATGTATATATATTTATGAATTGTGCAGATGAAAATAATGCCAACTTTTTCTAATATACACATTTGACAGTTAAATCTGATTTTCACTACATTTATACAAGCACACAAAGACATTCAAGAATAAGTTTTTTCTGATTTGTAAACATATATTTCAGGTACTAAGTTGTAAATAGGAGATTTAGTAATGTAAATTAATAACTTACAATCCTTAATATCATAGATTTTGTATCAACAATAATTTAACATTATGTAGCATAATAAAATCCATCAATTGATGATGCTAAATAGAATTTATATATTCAAAACAGATATAATTATTAACATCACTTTAACTACATCTTGAACACATGATATCACATAATACTGAACACATGAGGTAATATACAAAATGCTCCTTTGAAAAGGTGGAAAATACCACATAGGCTGCCTGAATAAATATGTTGTTCCAAAATTAACTTATGTAAAATACAAATTGTTTTTAAAAATTACAAATAACATCTATGAATTAAACCAAAATACACACTAAATGAGAAAATATTTAAATGATAAATAACTACTAGATTATAAATATACACAATTATATTGCATAGTGTAAATTTTTATAAATAAGTGCATTGTTAAATATTAGTGAGCTCTTAGAGTTCACCTTTTTTTCTTACACAAAATTTCTATAAAATTTAAAATCCCGAATAAATTAAAGTGTTTTAAATACATGCATAATATTGAAAAGAAATAATATATAAAAACTATCAAGCATTTTAAATGCAAAAATAATGCTAACTACTAATTTAGTTGCATATGAACATGTACTTATTGCACAGAATAGGAATATATTAAAAATTCGGCATTTACAAAAGTTGTAAAACATGTAATGATGAAATGTATAAAACATATAAATGCAAATAGATTTTACATTAACATTTTATCAATACAAAACACACAAACAAATAAACCTAAGATAACATTTACATACTCTGAGATTATCATAATGAAACTTAATAATAATAATCTACTATATATATATATATATATATATATATATATATATATATATATATATAACTTACATAAATAAATAAATTTTCTCTATATAAATGTAAAAAAAAGAAAAGAAAATAACCTAATACTATGTATAACTACTGTCTTTGATGCTAACACATGAAGGATATTTTAAAAAATAATGCACATTACTTGCATAGTAATAAAATGTCATGCATCCAAAAGTCTTTGCTTCTTGAATTTAGTAATATTGCTGTTTATTTACTTTTGCTGCATGATTCAAACGTTTTATAAATGTATCTCTACTTTCAATATAGACTAGTTTGCAAAAAGTTTAATAGTATGAAAGTAGGAGCCCTTTACGAACATTAAAAAAATAAATAAATAAATAAAAAATAATTACTAATTAAAATAATTATACAGATAAAAGTTTAAAAATGATTTAAAAATTCATAGACAATGAGCATATAATGATTTAAACAACTTGGAATCAATTTTTTAACTTTTAAGAAAAATGGAAGCACATGTTTGCTTTTAGAAAACAAAAGATCATTTTCTTTATCAAATACTGTATAAATAAACCCATTAACTTACTTCCATAAAAATCATAGGAAAATCAAAATAAATTATACTTTATATCAAATGGTAGTTAAGCACTTATTCCACTAGAAAAATGATTCCGCACCGGTGAGCAGGCAACATGTGTGGCAGTGTTGGATGCTTTAGGCAAATATGGTGCAGCTGCTCCATGAGACAAAAACTGACTTTCAGAATTTCCACTTCGTCTGCAATGACATGGACGGAGGAGCTTAGGATAGATAAGTGCCTCTCCATGGGGACCTCGAAATATCACACCACAACAGATTCTTTCTCTAAAAAAATGAAAGTTTACAGGGAAGGAAATCAGTTATGCATATAAATAAATATTATGGCAAACTACTCCAAAATTAAGGTAGTAATTAATAAGTACTAAATTTTAAATGTCGAGTAGAGTTTTAAATTTCATTTTAAATTCAGGAAAATCACTCATCGAGATTTACCTTAACTCAACAAACATACTGTAACTATATGGCAGATACCTACATACTACATCTGTCTAACTAACATATCATTTCTTTTTTGTAAAAAAAGAATAAAAAAAAATCAAAATTAATGTAAAATATTTATTACAAAAAAAACAACAACAGTTGAAAATAAGCAGAACAAGGAAAGTATTCATAAAAGTAAACTATTTTCAGCTAAATACGATTGTAAAAAGTACATATTCAATTCAAGTCTGAAGAATTCTTAATGAATACAAATAAATACTTTAATTTAAAAATTTCTATATGTGACAGAAAACATGATCATATGTTCTGGATGTGAATATGCATAAAAAAGTTACTCCATTATTACTTTTAACATTTTTCCAAAAATTCTAGTTTATGAATAAAATTCGAAAATTTCATGAATGAGAGAAAAAAAGAAAAACTTATATCAGACATCAGTATTTTTTATACTTAATTATATCTGAGTATTTATTTCAGCTAAAATGCTTTTTTCATTATAAAGTGAATTTTAAAAATGTACTAGTATTATGAATATGAACATCAAAAACCATATTTTAGTCTAAAAACAAATTTAATTTCTATAATTAATATCTAAAATGATTAAGTAATTACTCTCGCCAAAATGTCATATCTATAAATGATGATATTTTGTGACCATAGGGTGAGCTACTATGGTTTGCTATTTCACTAAAAATGTCATGTCTTTCTTTATTTTCTAAGATTTCGTGATCAATGTCATCATCTGGTTCTTCGAGGATAGTTGAATCATCTGAAGAGTTACTAGGAGAAGGACTTGGCACTCGGCTGTGTGGCACTGATAAACTTGATGATTCACTGAGACTGTCTTCATTTCCTAAGAGAAAATAAAAAATGAACAATAAGAGATATAATAAGAGAGAAACACACAAACAATTTCAAATGCCAATATATTGAAGAACATATAATTTGATATTATTGCTACACTATCAAAAATAAAGTAAATAAAAACAGAATTATATTACTATGGAAATGAAGCCATCAAGGGCCAGAATTTCAAAAGGCTAGAAATATTTTTTATTAACTGAAGAATTTCTCAGATTATTTTCTTACTAACTAATTAGGTTATTTAAAGCAGTCTTACAATCAAGGAATTTTTAAGGGATATGTTACTTAAGTGGAAATCATAATGACAGAACTAGGAGAAAAATTCACATATTTTACACATGCAGCTTAGCATATAGCAGCTAGCTCTTATATGGCAGGATCATCTTTAAGGTAAATCACAGCAAACATTAGACATGGAATTGATTTTATGAAATAATGCACTATTTGATCACATCTTTTTGTCATCAAAGGTATTAGTTTTTCACAAAAATCTTCAATTAGCAAGGTCATATTGTCATGTTTTAATCTTCATTCATGTATAAGTAAGAATCTCAAGGCAATTGAGGTTCGGGAAAACATGAGTTTGAATAGGCATTCACTTTTTTAGACAACTTAGCATAATGAGAATTCATCAAACCAGAGTATAATTCCACCATGGCTTCAAGAATCCTAGTCACCATAAAAAATGTCATCACACTCAAAGAAGAAATAATCAGTTAAAAGAATAATTTGCAAAGATAAGTCAGTGACAACAGAAACACAACTCCAGATCATAACTTTCTCCAGAGATTACACAATGGGTGTTATGCTTTTAATATTCTTTACTTAATTATAATGTGGAAGAATGAAATCCTTGACTCATCTGACTGCATAATTTATTGCTGTTACTCAATTATCAATCTTCGTATTCTTAGGTAAATTACATACTTTCTTGGGTGGATTGTGGTAGAAAGAAGTTTGATGTTACACTACAGCTTTTTCCAACCCATTCTTTTGAGTTCAGATCACACTGTTTAAGTGAAAATGGATCCCCTCCTGTTATGTTCCCGAGTCGATTATTAACGATTACATTTTTATTTATTGTTTCCATGATATTTTGAAATCACAATTACATAAGATCAATTTTTGACAAGATTTGTCTTAAAAAAGTTGATAGCTTCACATCTTACTAAGCTTTGAAAATACACTAGGCAAAATAAAATTCAATGTTCAATCATCAGTTATATTTTAGTAAGACGAAGAAAAAAATTGCACAATAAGCTTTCTGTGATAAAACAAAAAAATTATAACCATTTTTGCAGATATATCTTTTTCACAACCATAAATTTTATATGGATAATTGTACTTTCATATTCAATATTTAACATGACAATAATTTCAAAATTTCAATGTTGATAAAAAAAAAAATCTCAATACTTTGTAGATCACAAAAATTAAAAGATATAAATTGTAAAAGAATTAGGAAATCCTTATGATATTTTTATCGTACAATAAATAACCTGGAATGAAAAACATGCAATTTGTTGAAAAAATAATTTAAAACTTGACTATCTGAACACAAGTTTGATTTAGTAAGTTTTTGCAATAAAAGTTAAAACAACAATAGTAAATTATAAGCTAACTAAAAAATTTTTGCATTAATTAATATATACAGCAATGTCATTTACAAATTTATTTTAATAAAATAATAAGTTTCAAATACTAAGTTTCAATGGAAAATAAAATACAAAATTTAATTTAATCCAACTTAATGAGAAATTTGCATGCTAAGGTATTTTAATAGTTCAATTTAATTAACAAAAAGGAAGAAGAAAACTAAGAAAATTTTAAGGTTTAAACAGTGACATTTAAGCAAAAGTTTTCTTCTTCTTCTTTTTTTTTTTTTTTTAAATCTTATCCTTTATTATAGTAAAAGTATTTTGACTAAAGTATATGAAGAATGAATTTTTGAAAGAACAACTTTTCTAAAGGAATACAGATTCCATTTTAGTGAATTAGCAACAAAAAAGAAAAAATAGGAAGCCAGTAGTTTCAAAACTTTTGTTTTAATAATATCTGAAAAGTGATTAATAAAAACAATTAAATATTTCCTTTCCCTATGGAAGTCAGAAAATGCATTTTCAAAAGTTTTTAAATATATTTGATATTTGTGATAATTTTTTGAAGTTTACCAAATTAAATTTCTATTACTTTTCTCATATAAAAAACAAACTTCAAATTTCATGACCTCAAGATAATTTTCAATAAGCTAATTTTGATTTAAATGTATCAACTGTATTAAAGAGCAGATTAAAAACCTACTTCATTTATAAGCAAAAAATCTAAATTTTTGCAAACAAACGGTATTTTGACCATTACTTAGTTTTAAGAATATTTCAATAACTATATTCCCACTTAAAGTGAGAATCAAACACACAAACGGCTGAACAGAAGGCCAAAGCATTAAACATTCAACTGACAGCTCTAATTTTAAAAATTTGAGCAACTAAGAAACAGTAAAAAATGTATAACACTTGCATATAATAATATTATAAAAACCTTTTCCAACAAATATACTTATTATTCAAAATTGTTTCTTGAAATTTTACCATAAATACTTGACAACATTTTATATTTTTAAACCTTACAACTTTTTTCATTTCTTATGTAAAGAATACACTTGTAAATTTTTGTTTAGGAATGAAACAATTATATTGCATAGTCTCACAAATAAAAATAACCTCTAGTAAAGAAGCTTGAATGAGCACAGGAAAAAAATTTACACACAAATTTTTTCACATCAATTAAAATACATATATTTAGTGTAGTGAAAAAAAATGATTAAAACATGAATAACAAAATTTGATAAACCTAAGCAAATAATTTAATGTTTATTTTTTAAATTAACAAAAGTTGTTTTTGTTTAAGCGAATTATTTTGAAATTTGCCAGCGTTTCGCACTTCATTCGACCCAGCTGATATACATGCAAGACTTCTTTTGGTTGTAGAAATCAACATTTAAAACAAAGCTAAGTAAATACCACTATTTTTCGAAATTGCAATATTCTTGGAAAGTTTGCTTGTTGCTCAATAATCAATTTTTGCACACAAGGGCTATTTAGACAGGGGCTTATAGTTTTAAGTGGATTTTGAACCACTGACACTCAAGCCTATGATGGGATATGAACACACAATGAGATATTCCCTAAAATCTATGACGCAATAGTATCATTCTCTCTCTCTCTCTTACACACAGCGGACTAGTGAAATTGTAATACCATCAAAACAAACAAGATTAAATTTACAAGCAGTTTGGAGTTTAAAGGAGTGTGAGATTAAAAGTAGAATTATTTGCCCTACCCCTGAAGATTGACAGAAAAGAACTCCTCACTTCACGCAGTTTTAAGCCTATGCCACACTTCATCAACTGTAATAACCAGAGTAGAGCCAATCTCTCAGCAACCCATGATTGTTTTCAACTGGTGAGGTCTGGAGACAGTGCAGGCCCGCACAGACAACACTTAAAAACTTTATACCGAGATACTCTTGTGTATATATATATATATATATATATATATACTTGAAAACTATGTATCATAAAATGTCAGAACACAACATGGAACAAGTGTTCTTGCATTAGAGTTCTAGATTTTTATTTCACATGCTTCGAAGATAAGGCAAAAGTACTGACCTCGTGATGACAGAAGTGTATTGATCATCATTCAAATTACCATTGACTCAAACTATAAAAATCTATGAATCATTTACATAATAAACATAACAGCAGATGTTGGTGACCTATGATTCTTCTAAGCTTCCAGACACACAGCCATTAGAATGGTGTATGCAGAACTGGAATTCCTCTGAATGTAGACATTGTGTCCAATTTTTGTCCATGGGTTTTATGTTGAGTTGCCAAGGGAAGCTGAAGTAAATTTTTCTGTGCTGCTCTAAGCAATCCCTTAGGCACTGCAGAGGGAATGGCTGCAAGTTTTAACAATTTATTTCGTCGCAATATGCGAATAAAGCTCACTATCCATGAAGAGTATTCCCAGAAAGAAATCATGCAACAGATATTAAAATGACTTAAATGTATTAGCCAATACTGCTAACAATTACTGGTAACAAATACTGGATGTGATGCAAGCAAGCCTATTTCCTGACTATTGGTTCATGATAAGGTTGCATAGTTTTGAAACCTCACATTGTTTGTTTCTGCTTTGGCAAGAAAGGGAATCAAGATACTACACTTCATTCAGTATAACCCTCAGCAAACTATTTATAACGTTTTTTTTATACTGGTGAGATTGTGACCAGTACAATAGCCTACAGAAGAAACAATAGCCCACACTTTATTAGGAAACTATCTCTATTCCATTCAATCTTTTCACTTGCTCATTAGCATTTCTCATTATTTAAGGCGCAACATATTTTAAGAACTCTGAAGTTACAAAGCGATTTCCAGATGACAAATCCGTTGCATTTTTCTTGCATGCAATGTTGGAGATGTTTGTCCCTCCTGCGTCATCTAAATGAGTTGAAATGCTAATCATTTGAACAGCTGAACCTCTTTAATTTTGTGATTTTAGCATTTGTATAATATTTTTTCCAGTGTTGAAATCTTAAAGTCCAGCAATGAAACAAACAAACATATACACACACATACATACATACACATATATTACATGCAACACACACATTATGATTGTTAGTTAAACATATTCAAGGAACTGCAGAAAGAGCTTCAAATATTTAGACTAATTTAATAATTGTGGAAATTTATACGATTTTATTGACAAACTTTAAAACTGAAGGAAAAAATGTACATTTTATGGCCAAAATGTAGAAATTTGCAATTATGTCATTAGTTTAAATTTTGTAAAAATACAGACTTTAATTCATGAAACATTTTTAGTTCTATTCTCCTTAACAGCTGCTGCACACATTCTCCGAGTCTTTCCAATTGGCTTCAGTAGAGTTTTTGTGGAGATCTGCTTCTAATGAAGGGAAGCAGTTTTATATGAAATGGTTAGACTGCCTGCAACCGGGTGCTACACATTGATCATTCTAACTTAACCCCTTGAGAAACAGCAGGCTGGAAATAAAACTCAGTCACGGGACCGAACGCTCTGAAACGGAGCGTCATACCAGCTTGCGCATTTTAAGCCTAATTTTACAAAAAAATTCGTATAAAAATCAGCATTTTAATAAAAAGACTCCAAATTTATAAATTATATATATACTATACTGTTATTTAATATGTATTAAAATAAAAAATATAACGTTAATACTAATGAATGAAATATGCAAAAAACTAAACTTATTACTATGCACATGAAAACAAATACTATACACAATAAAACAAAGATACAAATATTACAAACATGAAATAAAAAAAGATGAAATTAAGAATAATATATTCTGAATAAAATCAAAATTTAAAAATTCTGCTGTGTGTGATATAGTTTAAAACAAGGATCCACACAGAGTCCAACATTGCATATTTTGCACTCATAATATGATGTTTGTTTTCGATATTTTTAGTACATATGACACACCTTCTTCTACTTTTATTTCCTTTCCCATCAATAAAAATTTTTGGAAAATGTCTACCAGTTAGACGAAATGGTTGAATGCCCAGTAATTTTGGTCAAGATATTGAGCTCCTTGGTTTTGTGAATTTTCCTATTATTTGGTGAATAACTCTGGATCTGAATTCCAAAGCAGATATTTTCTCGCCTTTTACCTTCGAATATATTACATTTGCATTTAGAAGTGCCATATCAAACAAACCAAAAAACAGCTTTTTATACCATTTTACGGTCGCCAATGTCAACAACATCCATATTGTGATTATACTCCACAACACAGAGTGTCTTCAAAATGTCCTTTCCAGTCTTGCGGTCTTTTTTACCAATTGGCACAATAACGCCGTCATGTATAGTTGATAACATCAGCACTTTTTTCTTTTTGTCATTAACTGAATTTTTTTGCAAAACTGTAGTTTCATCCTTTTTGATGTCAGGGATAACTTTTGGCATGCCTTTTCTGTGCTTCATGAGAGGGAAATGAACCTTCTGATTCACTGTTATAAGAAATATCTCTATCACTATCGTCATTAATCTCAGAATCACTTACATTCATAATTTTACTTATTTCACTCTCAGTTAGGTATCTTGGCCTCTTAGCCATGGCTGATGAATTGAAAATGAATATAATCCCATCACATATCCCAAAACTTCTACGAAACACAGACATAAAAAAACGCGGCCAAAACCGAACACCAACCATAAAAATTTTACTCTTACCTGTTGCAATAATCTGCTGAAGTACTCCCCCATATTCTCCTAATGAATAAAACAAAGCAATAAACAAGTCACTTGAACTCACACGTGCACTTTCAAATACCTGTGTTTCCCAGTTTGTTAATATTAATTAGAAGAAATACTTTCTTCCATTTCACTATCTGATTAATTCAACTATTTCGAGAAATTTTGCTCTATCAAACCTCAAAAGGCAAACGCAATTCTACCCCAAAATTTTAACTAATAAACGTTCCTTAAATTTCTACAATCTGTCAAAATATAAACACAGCGCGCAATAAATCCCAGCCCTTTAAAGAACCCTGATTCTCACTTTGTTTACATCAATAAATATGTCAAAAACAGAAGCATAGAACAGAAACTAATGCTCGTTCATGAAGGTCAAATGCCATATGAGTCTACCGTTGTGAAAACCATTGCCGTTTAACGCCACCTAGTAGCATTTAAATATTCAAATAAAACGTTCCGATTACGCATATGCAATGCTGACCTCTCCATATCAATTGGAGCTCTTCGTGTGGAAGCGACGCTGGGCAGATAAGAGTGGAATTGCTGCGTCGCGTCCACGAGACCTAGGTCACGAACGGTTAAAGTATGACTACCTTTGGATATAATAATATGAGAAGGATTACAGTTAATATACTAAAACAGGTGACATAATAAGCAAAATTGGTATGAAACATTATTTACTATAATGCAATAAAAAAAATGCATATTGTACAAACCTTATTCTGCTAACTAAGTGCATTTAATTTTCTTAAACAAGCTTTGATAGGGGAAAAAAAAACAAGAAAAGGATGATGTTTTTGGCTGCAAGTTACCCCAGGCACTTTTTTTTTTGTATATAGCTAGTTTTGAGATAAAGAAGAAAATGGACAAACTTTAAAAACAAAAGTACTCCATTCAGCTAAACAGGAGTAAAATACTCTAGAATTTTTGCACATCCAATAGACATACTTTATGCAGTTTTTAAGCAAACTTTCGACACTCAACAGTATATGACTTTTTGTATAAACACTTGCATTGCTCTTGTTGCTGATGATGTTTGCCCTCTTTGTTTGATTAAACCATATATTTTTTTCAGTTGACATTTTGCACTACACTT
>JAPDSC010014326.1:0-37135 GCA_026290005.1 Latrodectus geometricus | reverse complement strand
TATCAAATAAAGTGGAATATTCTTACATATTGAACTATAACTTACATTTAAATCTAAATGAAGATCGAAAAATCCAAAATCTCAGACATAAAGCTTTTCTCTGACATTAAATGTAAATATATACAAAGTTTTCAAAAATTAAGTAATCCAAACAAGTTACGAATTCAAAATGTTAGTATATTTGTCATAAAGTCAAAAAGTTATAAACTTTATCTAAATCTTTTTCATTTTCTCAAGAAGAAATGCTTTTGAAGAATTTAAGACAACTAAGGCATATTCAAACTTTCTTTTTATCAAATAACAATAAACTAAAACTAATGTTTAAATAATTTTAACATAGTCAAAAGTTTAATGAACAAAGCCAAGTTTTATAAAGCTCTTCATCATTACACACTTAAAATCGTAACATAAAAATACATAACACGTAAAATACTTAAATTAGAAACTTAAATATATATATAGTCAAGTTCCTAACTTAACTTTTAAATTTGGAGCTTAACATTTAAATTTCTGTTAAACTAAGTTCTTTTTTTACTCACAACGAATATCATTTTAGTTTTATTGTTCTTTATAGAATATTATTTTAATATATTCAGAGCATTAAAATACAATCGCTTAAACTTACATTCTGAGCAATATTAGGTTAAATTGTCTCAGTATTATTTTCAGTTCGTTTTTATATGAAAATCTTGAAATCTTTATGCATTCGAAAAGAATATTTTTATCCTGCCCGGAAGTGGTTGGTAGGAAAATGAGACAAGAAATTGCCCAAATACATTAATAAATGGTACAGAAGATTTTATATAATCACAAACATGCAATTTCTATATGAAGAAGTAAATAATATTTAAATAAAATTTAAGTAAATTTAAATTAAATAATATTTAAATAAAAAAGAGATTAATAAAAATGAAGCTTTTTTACAATGAAAAAATTAATTTATTTGTTAAAATAGAACAAAAATGTTATGAAAATCAAGTAAAATGTCAATACGAGTATTAATAAATAGTTAAATAAATTACCCAATGTAATTTTAGATTATTTTATAAATTCAAGAAAATTATAAATTTATATCTATGCTAAAGTAAATAAAAATATTTTCTCTCAAAAATTATAAATATCAAATGATCCAATTGTCTAAACTTATTCATCATCGATATGTTAGAGCTTTTAAAAATGAAAAATGAATAGACACACACGTAAGACAACTAATTGCTATCTATCTATCTATCTATCTATCTATCTATCTATCTATATATATATATATATGGATATTATATTAACAGATTTAACTATTCTTTTGTGATTTTAATTTCATAACAGAGCATTTATATTTTTTTACATAGAAATAAAATAAGAAATACATAAGAAATAATTTTTAAAGTTTCAAAACTAAAAATGTCATAATATCATTTTCACAATAATTTTCATTGGAGAAACAAACGAAATTCTATTGTCTGATACAGATTTTTAAATATTTAGAAAACCCCACATCTAAATATATACTATATTTGTGTGTGTGACATCATAAAAAATATTATCAATATATTTATACTACTTTCAATATAAGAAATTCAATTTTAAAAGACATCTCATTATCGATTGGTAATTTTTGTCTCGGTTTCTCCCACGACACTGAAAAATAAATTATCAGAATTTTTTCTAAAAATCAAAAAATTTTTTGAAAGTTTTATATAATTAATAACATCATTGTGGAATAATGGAGGAATTTATTAAGTGAATAAGTTGAGAAAAAGTTCATAAAAATATTTTAATCTTCCTAAAAACTTTTCCAAAGCTTCATTAATATTGTATAATAAACTTCTATAATACACCAGCCAATTTATTTTATAACTCCATGTAATAGTTTGTAGTTGCCTGTTTTCAGTAATTGCAAATTATTTTCAACATTATTAAAATTCCTTCAGTAGAAAAAATCAAATATTAATTTTTGGGTGACGTACATATTCATCATAACAAAGTAAATTTCAAGAATAAAATTCATATGTGTGAAAGTTAAGTAAAATAAAAGAAAAAATATTATTTTTAGTATTTAAATTCAACATAGATATAAAATTATAGACATAAAATTTCTCTTTAATAATACCCAAAAAACATGTAGCTTAGCGTGGCTCAATAATAATGCATATTGTACAATTAAAAATAATATTTACTTATTAAAAAGAATAAAGTTTTTCATATGACTGCTTGAACGAGCAAAGCAGTCATATAAAAAAGTAACTTAAAATAATCAATGCAGCTGGATTTAATTCAAGTATTCAAATTTAATAAGTCGCTTAGTTAAAACTAAGAGATAAAGCCTACAAATTACATCATTTTATATTTTCCGGGTTTAATAATATCTAATGTTACTTTTAAAATATTTGTAATAAAATTTTCCGTATAGATACCTTTCATTAACACTTTATTGGCAGAAGATATTTATATGCATACATAAGTTATATTAAAATATATTAAATATTTAAATTTTATTAAAATATATACAGACATGAGTTTTCATAGAAATGGTAACAGGAAAGTGATTTAACTCAGCATTATATCTTTTAAATACTTACTTAATTTTGTATAAAAGGAAAATAATTTCATAAAAGCAAAATGATTATGACAAATTATATTTAATAATTTTTGTATTGAAAAGGGAATAAATTACTATCATTTATATACTGTGATGTATACTGATAGAAACTATGCTTAATGCAGTGTTTCTCAACCTTTTAGTATTCACGGCCCAATTTTCAATCATAATTTTCATCGCGCCCCCCCCTTCCCACCGCACACAATAAAATATATACAATAATAATGTATTTTGAGTATTTTGGCGCTAAACCTACACTACAACCTTAATTTTAAACTTCACAAATTACCAAGAATACCGAAATTTATTGACATTTTGCAACACCGATCCTCAGCATTGAAAAAACAAGAATCCTATGCTTTTTTATTGCTCTTGCGTCCCGCCATGTCGGGCATTCTCACGGTTTTGCGAGAAGTTTCGATTTGTCTGGAATTTGTCTACTCAGAAAAAAATTAAGCTAGAAGTGTGCGCAGATGTGAGCAAATGTTTTCTCATAGGGAGAAGTAGAAAGCTCTATGACGCCAATTTCAATTCCAGACAATCTCATTCGAGTCGATCCTTCTATCGCTATTGAATCTATTCTGAATGTGTATATTATATATATTTTCGTGTAATTGCAATTCACCGTATTAAATATTTACGGCAGCAGACTTATGCAGAATCATGGATAATTTTTTAAGCGAGCGTAAGCGAGCATTAGACGATAGACAAGCATCAACAAGTACACAGATGAGCGTGGTTCCGAAAATAAAATCAAGAAAATATTCTCAAGAATACTTAAATTTTGGGTTCACTAGTACTGAAGTAAATGAAGAAGAAAGGCCCCTGTGTATCATTTGCTCAAAAATGTTGGCGGCAGACAGCATGAAACCTAATAAACTTAAACGACATTTGGAAACGCTTCATAGTGCGTACGTAAACAAACCCAGAGAATTCTTCGAATTAAAATTAAAATCATATGAAAAGCAAAAATCATTGTTTAAAAAAACTTTGTCTGTGAATGAAAAAGCTTTAATTGCCTCTTACAAAGTTTCATATAAAATAGCCAGATGTAAAAAGCCTCACACCACTGGAGAAGAGCTTATTTTGCCAGCCGCGATTGATATTGTAGAAATTATGTTTGGAGATGATTTTTCAAAACAAATGCAGTCTATACCTCTTTCAAATGATACTGTTGCCCGTCGAATTGCTGATATAGCTGAAGATGTAGAGTGTCAGCTTTTATCGAAGTTGAGTTACAAATTGTTTTCAATACAACTTGATGAGGCAACAGATAGTAATAAAGATGCTCATTTCATTGCCTATGTTAGATTTTGTGATGATTTGTCAGTAGTAGAAGAATTACTTTTCTGCAAACCAATAGAACTCAAAGCAACAGCACTCGCTTTATTTGCTATCTTAAATGATTTTATGAACGAGGCAAACATAGAATGGAAAAATTGCGTCGGAATATGCACAGATGGTGCTCGTTCTATGTCAGGAAGATTCCAAAGTATTCAAGCATTTGTGAAACAAAAATCCCCACAGTGCGTCTGGACACATTGCATGATCCACAGAGAAGCTTTGGATTCCAAAGAAATGAGTCCTGATTTGAATATTGTGTTAACTACGGTTGTAACCGTAGTAAATTATATAAAAATGAGACCCCTGAAATCAAGAATCTTTTCCGCACTTTGTAAAGACATGGGTGCAGTACATTCAGCGTTACTATTTTATTGCGAGTCAAGATGGTTATCACGAGGGAAATTTTTGCAACGTGTTTATGAATTAAGAGAAGAAATCGCCGTTTTCCTAGAAGAGGAAAACAGACTGGAAGCTGAGAATTTCCGCGATAGTTTATTTGTGTTGAAATTGAGCTACATGGTCGACATATTCGAGAAATTAAATAACTTGAATCTTCAACTGCAAGGAGCAAATACACATATATTGGATACGAGTGATAAAGTTAATGCTTTTTGTAGGAAATTGGAATTGTGGAGCAGAAATTTAAAGCAAGAAAACTTAACAATGTTTTCAAATTTGAATGATTGTATTAAAACTTACAAGGCTGAAGAACAACATGTAAAAGTTATTTTTGTAACCATTGAAAATCATTTAACAATGCTAGCAAAGAATTTTAAAAAGTACTTTCTTGCTGACGACAAACTGATATCAAGTTACAAGTGGGTGAGGGATCCATTTAAAATACTCCTGAAGGACTCTCAATCGAAGAGGAAGAAACCTTCATAGACTTCACGGCAAGCGGCGAAACCAAAAGACAACTTAGTAATAAATCACTCTTTGAATTTTGGGCAGGAGTGGATGATGAGTTTTCTGCACTAAAAACAAGGGCATTTCGCATTCTACTACCATTTTCAACATCTTACCTTCGTGAAACTGGATTTTCTGTGGTGGCTTCTTTGAAGATAAAATATAGATCTCAGCTAAATATAGAAAAAGAACTGAGAGTGTCTATTTCTAATATTAAACCCTCCTTCGAAAAACTTTGCTCTGAAAGACAGGCCCAAGGAAGTCACTAATAATTATTAAATTTGTTTTTAATTTAGTAAGTTGTTTTAATTTAATAAGTTAATTATTAAATATGTCGAAATGTATTTTGTTTTGTTTGTGTGTGTGTGTGTGTTCTTTCCTTTCAGTCACTTAATCAATTTTTTTAAATAACATTTTCTCTCTCGCTCGCGCCTCCCCATTAGTGTTCTCGCGCCCCCCTAGGGGGGCGCGCCCCACAGGTTGAGAATCACTGGCTTAATGTATTAAATATATAGAAATTTAGATAAAATGTTATTCATCTATTACATGTGAATGTGATAAGTTTCACAAAGTAGGTCAACAAAAACAAAATATTCTTGACTGAATGCTCAAAAATATTTATACGAAGGAAAATCAATTATATGGATTCTGTTTGATTTTCTACTGAAGTCACATTAGGTTTTAATTGGAAGCAAGTTCTGCTAATCCTGCATTTTTACTGTGTGATAATACTTTCCAATTTTATATTTTTAATTTCATAGTTTAATTAAATTTTGTTAATCTATCTTAAATTCTATTTTTAATGAAATATATTTTTAGAAAATGTAATTTAAAAATTTATAAGCAAAATTGGCAAATTACAGGAAAGAATCATACCTTCAAATTTGTGAGCTGTCACTATATAAGCTTTTTTATGCATTTATACTTAATAAAAAATACATCTTAGGAAAATTCAAGTTTGCCATTTGCCATCTTACCCAACGATTTAATGCAAAAAATAAATGCAACAAGTTGATTGCAGATGCAATAGTTTTGTGGGAAATCTTTTAATAAGGAGAATACATTGTAATACAATAGCACAAAACTAAGAGTTATGCAAGTTATTAAGTTAATTGATATATTCTGAATATTATTCATATTAATTTTTGCTATCTCAATATTAATTAAAGGTAAAAAGCACATACTTGAAATATGTAAAAAGCAGTTTTATTAAGTACTTGAAATATAAATTGGTTAAATTGTATTGATTACTGAGAAAATGATTTAAAAACTTATGTGTTTTAAGATTATTAACGGTGAATGAGAATCAAGAAAATATTTAACATAAATTGAAATTAAAAAAAGAGCAACATTTTTCATATAGCAGTTTTCTTTTGAGATAATTTGAGAACTATTATAAATTCCTTGCAACCAGGAAAGATTATACATATCAAAATTATATTTTGATTCCATTAGAAACATGTTATGACAGCATGCCTTTAAATGGAAAATCACTTTTTCCATTTAAATGTATGCTGTCATAGTATGCATTTAAATAATTATATGATTCCTTTTTTTACTTTTATTTTATATAGCACGATCAACTTCATTTTCTATTTTGTAGATCTCTTTTTATCACTGTTTGATTAATTCATTCCAGTGTTTTGTGTTGCTTTTAATAAATTCAAACTTTTCAGTCATTTCACATGATAAATAATTCATAAGCTCACATTTAAGAGGTCAATATTGAGAAGCTTTTTGCAATATGTCGACCAAATTATTTTGTTGAGAGTAAGCTGTATGTGATACTAAACAAAGATAGACGGGATTACTTTTCATACAAACAATAAACATTTAGAAAATATTTTTATTCTTCATAAATAAATGTTGAAACTATCTTTACGAATTAAAGAAATTTACGTCTTTAATTTTTACTGGAAGAATACAAAAATACATTCACATTTTTATTCATGAATTGTATTGATGTAAGAATATCAACTTGAAGAATGTTTTTAATTGAGACAAAATCTCAGTGATTCAGCTTTGTAAACGTGCTCTAAGATAAAAGCTAAGAAACGAATCACTAAAAGCAAGAACATTTCTCATAATTTAAGAAATATTTTACTTTTTTTAATTTTTAATAAAAATTATAATACATAAATTGCAATGTTTTTAAAATTTTTATATTCAAAGTTATTTTTTATTTAGCTATTCATAGTTATTTCCTGTTCACTAATATTTTGTTAAGAAAAGTTTTCTTATTTCTTCATCTCCCTTTTCAAATACTGTTAATAGTTTCTAGCCCAAATCCCACAAGTTAGACTTTATTCCTTTTAATCCTTTAAAAAGCAGTGCCTTTAAATCTGAGAATAGCATGATAAATAAATAAAATCCTCTTTTAATTCCATGAACTTTTAAGCTTTTAAGGATAAGCTCAACTTTCACTGCTTCAGTTTCTTTTTAATAACTACGCAAATATCTATAACGCACTATACAAATGTTTATAACAGAAAAAAGATTTACAAGCGTCATATTGCTGGAGCACACTATTTAAGGATAGTAAAAACAAATATTTTCAAACTATATTTTTGTTAAGTACTCACACTGATTAAAATCTTTAATGAGAAATCTCAAAGTTTTATATAAAAGAATATGTATCTCAATGTTAACAGAAACGGCACACAATTTTATTGGAAGCCAGCATGGAAAAAATTCTTTTCGTTACAAAATTTTAACTATACGTGTTTTAAAAAAAGAATAAAAAAGTAAAGTAAAGTTTAAAATAAAATGGTAAATAACACATTATAAATACATTTCAAATACAAGTTGATAGCAAAAGATATAATTAAAAATTCGTAAAATTATAAATATTTGTCATTTTTTTATTCATCGTGCCCTCCTAATGCAAAATTTGTTCTTAAATAACTATGAGCATGTTTTTAATTATAGATAGTTAAATTTTACCTAACATGAAATAATATTTTACTTATAATATTCTATACCTTAAATGAAGCTGGTTTTGCTAAAACTTTTCGTTCATGGAGGAATTTTGCAAATTATTTAAACACCAAAACTGTTGTTTCTCTAAGCATAAGAAACAAAAGATAAAATATAATATTTTTAATTAAAGTTTATAAGTTTCGTTTATAAACGAAAAAATATTTATAAAATGTTTACTGAAAATTCTCTTAAATATTATAAATTTCATAAGAATACTAACAAAACAAATTATTTTTATGAATTTATTTTAGTTACGCATGCCCCTTAGAATTTTGATATTAACATTAATAATATATCATTTTCTCAATTTCGCAATATTAAAAAAATAATTCAAAATAATTATAAAAAGCATAATGTAAAATTATAATACCATGGTATAACATGCACATGACTTCACTAATTATAGATTTTTTCAGATTTTTTATTTATTTTTTATTCATTTGTTTACATTTTTCATATCTGATTCAATTATAATCAACAAATATCATTCATTATTTTTAAATATAATTCCTTTTTCTTTACTATTTTTTCTGCCGGAGTATAAAGAAAACCAATTTATTTTAATAATGTAATGAAATTAATAGAAAAAATGTAGAAATGGAAAATTTAACTAAGTGTCACTCATCTCTTTATCATGATCGTCTCTTTAGCAGAGTTTACAGAAATGCTCGAGACACTTTGTAATCTTCACAGATAGCATGATGTCTAGGTGTATCGATTATTGGAGATATCTGGAATAACACTAAGTGTCATGTGAAATATTTTACATGTGTCTCATCTAGAGGTAAATTCGCACCATTTGTAGACAGAAGGGTTACAAGAGTGTTTAACTTGGGTCCATTACAGAGGCATTACATCAGGAATTAAGTCTTCTATTCTCGTTAGAGATGGTGTTACAAATGTTTCAGCTCACTTATAGCAATAAATGCCAGCCTCTGTATCTGATATTTTTGTTATTTATTTGTAATCATAATACACAAATATATATACGCTTTAGTCTTAAACATCATTGAAGAGTTTAATTTGCTCTCAACGTGTGTATCACATATTTATTTTTTGATAAGTATATAAAGAATCTTCAGTTTGTGATTATTTTTAGAATGAAATTAATTGAGTCTTAATTACTTCATCATTTAATGAAGACTCATAGGAGTAACATATATAAAAGTGTATTAGAAATAAGAGTATTTTTTAATCCATTAGTATTTTAAAAATTAGGTGAAATTCTTCAAAATATAAATTAAAATAAACTAATTAAAGAATAGTTTACACAGAAATTCCTCAGCTCTAAAATAAATATTCTAATCCTTCAATTTTAATTAATTTTTAAATTTGTATAAAAATATAAGTTTAAATAATATTTATCCCTAATTAATTAAAACATGTATAAATGTTTAATAAATTTGAGAAAAATTTTATACAAATAAATAATTATGATTGTTGTTGATATTTAAAATTAATGCTATATAATTAAAAGTTCTTCAACTTGCTCTTAATGACAGACATTTTTTAAGTTTATTTCATTCACTTTAATCAAAAAGTGTATACATAATCAGAAGAATTTCTAATTAAAGACTATTGTTTCAAACGAAATTTAAATTATGTGACTAAACAAATTAAGGTATTGAATATTTTTTAACAAAACACACAGAATTCTTTTATGTCTGTATTCTTTTCAAATAACCATTGATTAAAATTTAACGCTTCACTATTAAACTTTAATGGCCATATTGTTCTTTTTTGCCAAAAAAAAGATTAGAATGTCAATTACAATGGTATTATTTCAATAAGGTATATTGCTTTTAAGTAATTAAAATGGCTGTTGGTTATTTAATAAATGAAGGAGTAAGATTTAAGAAACAGGAAATGAATATGTTTCTTTCTTTTTAAAGTAAGTATGCATGTGCTTTTATTTTATTTGAAGCTTTGCATTCAAAATTAAGTAGGAAAATATTTAAATGTATTTTTTTTGCAAATATTCTATTTTAGAACACTATAGTTCATATATGTGTGAGTGTATTAATATAGATATATATATATATATATATAAACTCCAATGTTTCATCATAATGAAATTAAGGAATTCATAATTTTGTAACTAAATAAATGAATATCAATCATTCATTAAATTGTGACTACGAGATATGAGATAGGTATGAGGAAACACGATGAAATACAATTGATCAAAATATGATCAAGTAATACAATGGTGGTTTCTGTATAATTTTATTTTAATAACTTAATTCTCAAAATTTTATTGAATAATTGAATTTTCTTATTTCCTAAATAATTTGGCAGATTAAAAATTAAATTCATTCCAAAAACACGATATTTACCATTTAAAAATTTAAAAAAAAACATAAATATTTATCTTATGTTTGTAATATTTTAGAAATGCTTTAATACAAAAAAATAAAGCAGTATTTAAATCATATTGTAAGACTTGTTTTAAGACTTTGAAAGTTTCTTTAAGATTAGTACTTTTGGTATATATTCAACTGATGCAGATTGACCTAGTTCTTGTGTAATACATTTTCAAATATCGTCTTACTATTGATATTAACAAATAAAAAAAATACTACTAACAATGGATTATTTCAATTCTAAATGAATCTGAAAAGAAAGAAATATAATATTTAAATCTATAACTTTTTTTTTCAATTTTTCATATATTATATTCAAATTGAGTTTGCGTAATATTTTACATTTATTTCCTGGATATAATAATTTAATAAAATTGTGCCTAATATTTATCAAAAAATGAGTAAAAAAAATAACAGGTTTTATAAGTTTTTCTGCCTTAAAAATATAACCTAAAAATAATTTATCTAAGACATGAAATCTGGATTAATATTTTCATAAGGCTTTCATATTTGTGGACAATAAGCTGTCCTTTATCTTATTCAATTATTCTAGAGGTATTGTACATAATTTAAGTATTCAAATCAATTTATTATAATAAAATTAGTTTTTCTTTCAAATTTTAAGTTTTGCAATCAATTTAAACTTATGTTGAGTATTTAGGATATTGCTGATATTTTAAACTTTTGAATTTAGAATTACAAAGAACAAATCAAATCAAATAAATTCTACATATTTATATTTTTTGAAATATTTTACTGTGTACTTACTATATAATATGTTCTCCAAACAATAGTTATGAAAGTTTGAAAGATAATACATTTGATATGTTTTTGTAGTCAACAGTAATATATCTGTATAGTTAATAAATGAGAAATATTTTTTATATGAAAGCAGTATTTAGTATATATAAATATTCGTTACATATTTTTTATATCAGTTTAAATGTAAGCTTTGCATGCGAAAGGAAAAAGTTAAAATTATATTATTAAACACAATGTAGCTATATGTATTCACGTAGATCCAGTTTATGAAGTCAATACTATAAAAATATTATGGTTATTTTCTGTATTAGATATCTATACAAAGGTTTCTTTTAGCTTTTATACGATATACTTGAAGAAATATTGTTTCTTTGATATAGATGAAATTTTTCTCTAATTATATTATAACAAAAATAAATATCAAATTTGTATTATTAAGAATATAAAAAATTTTGAAATAAAATTAGTACAAAATAAAAGTAAACAGTCTCTGAATGAAATTTATAAAATATTATAAGATGTATAGTCAATTATATTCGACAAGTTTATATATATAAACTCCTATCAATTTGAAAATAAGTTTCGGCTATCTGGACAGCAATTTGGAGCCATTTTGAAACATTGCCCCCTTAGAGAAACTCACCTTCTTAGATTCTGTCGTCGAACAGCAGATTTAATACTCTATAAAATCCTTGTTACTATTCTATAACTTTTCTTTCCAATATAGGAAATAATTTAGGGTTTTGAAAGGATTTGTTAGCTAAGAAATTTCTTGACTTGGATTTCACTAATGAACAGAAGGATGGAGTCATTTTTATAAAAGGGATGCTTTTCTATTTATCTATTTTCTACAAAGTAACACAATTTGCTTTTGATTTTAAAATAAAAGAACTTGAAAGAGAAAAATTCTAGTTTTTCAATTAACGTTCTTTTCAAGTAAATTGCTTTGAATACTTTACCGCATCAGTTATATACTTTCAATGCCCTATTATTGCTTATAAAATAAATTTGTACTTTTATTTGAATAGTTTTAAATGTGAGTTCATTAGATATTTACATACAATGCTAATTTCCATAACCAAAAGGATATAATAAGAATTACACTGAATGAAATTAGGAAATACAAAAGTAAGGAGTTCAATGAAATAAATGAAATTTAATTAAAAATAATAAATTAAATTTAATTATTTTAATCAGCAAAACATGTCAAAATTTGTTATTTATATCAGGGTATAAATAAATAAATAATAATTGAATTATATAATAATAAAATTATATATGAATTCAGAAATTAATACTGAACTTTTATAAAAACTTATATTTAGTCTTGCTGTTGTCAATAAGGGGTCCACTGCTTCACTTTTCAAACTGAACCGTAATTTGGTGTGGATTTTATGTGATTAACTTCTTTAATACACACATCTGAAAGAGAGGGAAGTACATCCATGTCCTAGCGGGATTCAAACCAACGACATCCTCATCCGTAGTTATCTACTCTGATCACTAGACAGAATAGGCGGCTGTGCAATTTAAATGTGCAAATTTAAATTTACACTAAGGGTTAGAAATAATGCTGATTTTATACTTCTTAAAAATTTTAGAATTTATTGAGTGATTAATGTAGAGTTAATTCGCGGAAATTCTATAAAATGTGATATTCTTAGAATTAGAGAATGAAAAGTCACTTGAAAATTTGTTTTTCACAGCTGAAAAATAACTTGTTTTTCACAAGCTATTTTTCAAATATTGTTAACACAATGTTAGAAAGATAACGAATACACCACGGGTTGGTTTTTTTTAAGCAAACAAGATCTAAAAAATAAATGTAAAAGATTAAATTTTATAGAAAAATTAAAAAAAATTATAATTAAAAAATAAGTAAAAAAATCATTAAATTTTATTTTAATTTATAGATTAATTAAAATTTATTTTTTTAATTTATTCTATAAAAAATATACATGGGTAATGAAAAAACTCTTTAAAAATCTTAAATTTAATATATTACAAATATATAAAAAAATTTTCATATAAAATATATGGAGCACTGAATTTTTTGAAGAAAATACTATACTATTAGAAAAGAAATTTAAGCGTATTGCTTGTTTAAAAATTCATTTTCCTAATTCAGTTTGAAACTGTTTGTTGTATCCAATATATACGAAATCACTCATTCATAAAATATGCTTATCTTTTTTGGAAAACAAGCTTATCTCTATTCAATGTATGAAATTCCATATTTTGAAAATTCATATTGTATATTTTGTGAATTCTTTAGTGAATAGAATTTTTTATTAGAATAAAATAAATGTATTTTCAGAAAATGTGAGTTATTAAAGTTAGATTTTCCAGAGTACATTAATAATGATATTATCATATATAATTTTGACACAAAATAGTGAATAGTGAATATAATTGTAGGAAGTTTTTTATATAGGGCAGTTTTCATTTGGAAAGCGCTTTTATAACCAATCTGTCTAATTCCCGTATCACAAGAATAAAGAACTAGTAAACTCTCAGACACCCAATACAATGCATGCTGAATGCAACAATGTAACGTTCTTTATTGGATGATAAATAGTAACTAGAATCAAATTAGTTACAAAGTAAGACGTTAGAAGAAAGGAAGCGAGGACATTAATAAATAAAACATACAAGTTTTAATAAAACATACAATATTCATTACAAGCTACAATTGTCCATTCAGTTACACAAAAAAATGTAATAACAACAAATAAAGGTATTACCAGTACGGAACTAATAATAAAGTTAGTTAATAAAGCTGGTGGTTCATCATTCTTCACATCTCACTCTAAATTCTCTATTATATAATTGTTTACTTTTAAAGTTCTCAGTACAGAGCACTAGCACCATCTCTTGGCAGTTAGTATAGTATTTTTGAATCTGTTACAACATAATATAAATGATTATTGATAATACGAAGGAGAAAGCATATGATATGTAAGATATTTCAAGGTCTAACAGCATTATTTTTCCAATATATTGTTTCTTACATAGCCATACTCATGTGAATTGAAGCTTTGAAAATAACTAAATATTTGAAAATATACTTTCTATATTTATGAAGGCAAACGTAAATGTAAAAATACTGTGTTGATCTCTTATTGCTCATCAGTGGCTGGTATCAAACCCGGGATCTTTTGCTCCTAAAAAGGTGGTACTTCCTTTTAGTCATGATAATGTTTGAACACTTTACTGTTTTTTTTATACTTTATACAATTAAGACAAGGTATATTAAAAAAATATTGATTGTTTTTTGAAATTTCACATATTGATAAATAAAAGCTTGTGGTTGAATTTATCATGCAATAATAAAATGAAAAAATATTTAAACTGCATTAAAATTTAGCAAAAACTGTAAACTTAAATATATTTTCCAAGAAAATTTTTTTAAAGGAAATTCTGCACTATTTGTAAACTTATTCTATTGTAAACTTATTATAAGCCAATCATTTCTTGTTTAAATTTTAGAAAACGAGCATTATTTTCTTGTATTATATAAAAATTAGCTGTCATGTTTAAAAAAATATTTTTTAATAATTAGGAAGATTTAAATATTAAATACAAAATGTATCTATTTAACATAACAACAGTAGAAATTATATTTGAAAATTAAACATATTATTGTGTAAAATTAAACTTTTTAATTTAACTTTATTTTAAAAGAAAGATTTCAGTAATTGTTTGAATGCTTCAAACTCTTTTCATCATAATAAGATAAAAGCAGTTTAGAACATCTTCTACACTAAAGTACAATGTTTGGATAATTATTAAGCCAGGAAAACCAAACATGAATGATTTTGAAATTTTTAATAGATATAGTTATAAAATATAGTAAAAAAATTTCTTTCAATTTCAAATACGGAAAATAAAATTGTACAAATAATTGTATATAGCTATGAAATTCTATTTATCTAATTTCATTACATAAATTATAATCAGTCATAAATTATATCTAATTTCTCATTACATAATTCTTTCATTGAAATATGAATAAAAACTAACTTAATGCGAAATGGAAGTTTTTGATTTCCATTTCACTATTGATTATTCTGACGAAGACAATTAACGTTAATGATATAACTATTCAAATTGAATTTTATCCATAAACATTTTTCAGAAATATCTTCACGTTAAATGTGCCTATTAAATTTTAAATGGGTTTTAAAGATATGGAAACATTATAATGGACAATAATATTCATATTTCTTCTCTTATTACTTTAAACTATTTATTCAATTGACTCAAAATTCGTGCAAAGTAATTAAAAGTATACAATAGTTAATTTGAATTTTATTAAATATAAAGATTTTTTTAAAAGAAATTCAAAACTCAAAACTTTGAATAAATATTTAATTTTAATTCAGCTGCGATTGAGACATTTATGTTTTGATATTATAAACAACAACTATATGCAAAAGTTCAGAAACGAAAATTTTTCTCTTTAATATGATAAGTATTTTCAAACATTAGCAATATAAATAACTATCTTGAATGAAAGTATTAAAATAATGGCAAGATTTGAAGTTTCCATAAACTTACAAATCAACTTAATAAATACTAATTATATGATTATGGTTAGTAAATTCCTTACATTAAGCTGATTTTATAATTAAATATTTCTATTTATATTAACGTTTAACAAATAATTTTACTAAATTTTGAGGAAAATATTCCATTTAATTTTTGGTAACAACCTTGAAAAATGATTTATTTGGTGTGAAACACAACTTACTTAAGCTTAATCTTTAATTATAATTCTGGTAATTATTTGTTTTATAAATTTTATTCTTAATTAAGGGAAAAAATTACGCCTATTAACTTTAATGAACGAAGAATAAAATAAATTTAGTTTTACTAAATACATGTATTATTTTTCTTTAAATGGTAGATGATGATATAATAATGAATATTTGAGTCATATAGCTGCCTGAGTTGGATGTCAATTTTTGAAAGCAATTAAAAAATGCAAGATATTATTAATTAAAAGATGATCATTTATATCTGATTTTCAACCCTTTCTAAGAATATTTAATAAAACTCTTTGATATATACAGATTACAATAAGTAATTTTCACATACATTATTTTTTAATTTGATTACGTTAAATTAGTAATGATTTAATAGATTTAAAATTAATATAATGTAAGAGTTTTTATTTATAATGAAATTTTATAATACCCTAAATTATCAATTGTGAATGGATCACTGAATTTGATGTTGCCTGTCAGTTACGTGGGTATTAACCAAATCAATAAATTCCTTGTAAATAGAAGATTTCCTTTATAGAGCCCTATCATTGATAAATATATTTATAGAAATAATTTCTAGAAAATTTTGCCTCCAATTGTGTTATGCTCTTATAGTAATTAAGAACAAAAACTGTCAAAAATAAATACAAGAGCATTTTGCAAATTTTTCCTGCATGTAAAAGTTTGTAGGAGCTTAGGTATCTATTTCATCCAGTGATTTGGTGAAAATTACAAGGCAGTTCATGGTGATTGACACTTTAATTAATAGAAATGAGTAAGATAGAAACTTTAAAAAAGAACTACTTACTTTGAATCTTTTTTCTACTACAAAAGAAATTAAAAATTGACATTTGCTGAGAAAAAATCATAATTTAAATCATGACTATATATATATGTTAATTTAATATATTTTTAGTACTTTTTATAAATAAGAATTTGTAAAAATAGTTTTTTTAAATTTTTTTATCTATTATTAGAATTTTTAAATACATTAAACTGACAGTGATGATTTTTAAGAATTTAATTGACTAAATTTTTATTCTTTCAGTATTTTTCTGTGTCACTAAAAATTGTATTAAGAAAAATCAATGTGCAAGTAAAATTTAATAGGATATTGTGGAAGAAACGAAGAACATGTAATTGTATTGAGCGGAAGAACAACTTGTAAAATATTTTGTAATTCAAACTAAAATTTTTATTTCCCATCGGAAACTCTTAATGAGTTTAAGTTAGGGAAAGAAAAATACTTAGGATATACAGCACAAGAATTTCATGAATGAAAACAAATGTTTTTTAATAAAGTATTTTTAATTAATTGTTTTTGCAGAACATTTGGCCTATTTGTTAACTAAATGACCCACTGCACAAATTTTTACTACTTTTTCTAAAGGAAGAAAACAAAAAACCGTTTCAAATCATAATTTCAGCGAAAATATTCTATATTATTAAATTCATATTAGATTATATTATTTTATGAATAAATAATGTTAAAATTGCTAAAGGAAATTCCCCTAAGTATGCTTGACGGCTGCTTGTTATTATAATTCAAACTCCCAATGTTTCAAAATATTTATACCTCAGTATAAAGGTTATCAATTGTGTATTTTTCAATCAATTGCATACAATGACATTCATATTTTGACTATAAGAATCCAGAGACAACCTGATCTGCAAGTAAACTGTGTTTGCTTAAAAGAACTAATAAATTGTTGCCAAAATTAATTAATTGTTGCTAAATTAACAAATTGTTGCCAATAGAATCAAATTTTTTTATAATAGACGAATTGGTCCAGAAATACTATCTCAGTTTAAAAAAGTATTATTTTTTGATAACATAAAAATATTGACAATCTTTAAATTTAAATATAAACACAAAATATTATTAAATAATTTTTTTTCACTAATTAAACTGGTTTTTGATTGAATGATAAGTACATTTCATATTGTTTGCTAATTGTAATAAGAACATTACATTGTCTATTAGTAACGTTATAATATTTTGGTTTGTTAAATATGACTTTTTAAAAATAAATTTTTGAAAGATACAATTTTTTTAAAAAAGTAAAGGAAAAGAAAACAAATTCTTAAGCGTGTATTATACTGTTGACAAAAATATTGAGCAACGATACAACTCATTAAGAATATTGAATAAAAAATTTTCTCAAAGTTTTAATAAGAATGGTGCTTAAACTTTTAAAATCCAAAGTATATTATATACAAATCTTCGAAAGCAACTGGAAGAAAAGAATAGTTATTGATGAATTATAATGATAAAATTGAAAAAAGTAGAATACTTAATTTCTATATATATGTTTCGAAAAGAAATAATGAAAACAATAACTCAAATTTTACATTTCCGAACAGGATTTTAATAAGATAAGCTGGGAAATAATGAGGAATAAAAGATAATACAATTATTAAAACTATATAAATGAAGATCACGACAGTAAACTTTTGTAATTTGTACTTTAACAAATTTTATGATAAAGGTAAAATTTTATATTTTGCGTTACCGTACTTTATGTTTCTTTATAATGAATATATGTTTCAATAAATTTAAAATGCTTATATATGCTTATTTATGTTTCAATATAGTGATTTTATAAAATGAATATTAATTTAAGAAATCATAAAGAATTTCTAATTTTTTATGCATCTACATTTAGTATTGTTGAATATCTAACTACTTCCAGTTCATGCTGTTTTTAATACCAAAAGTTAAAATTTTGTGTATGGAATTTTAAGATCTGTTGACGTTTCTTACCTTTGGTGATTAAACTGTTTCATAAAACAATACATTTTAACACCCTGTTCAGATTCAGATTAAGAAGTATTTTTCTTTTATTTTGAGACAATGCCATAGAAAGGTTAACCAAGTTAGCGAACAGATTAGCTCGTACTTCTTACTGTTAAATATGGGTGATAAATTCTAGTTTAGAATTGTAAGCCCTCAATATTTTTGGTTGACTCATCAATCTAATCACAGTTAGACATACATCCAGTTTAATAAATTTAGTTAATTGCCTACGGGGTGGGGGCTTTCTGAATAAAGTTTTCTGCATGTCTTTTGGCATTATTATAATTTTCGCATTTATTTTTCATTCAATAAAACATGTGTTAAAGTTTATTTCTGAAGTTTACTAATGCGTTTAAAAAATATGCTACTAATGCTTACTAATGAGTTTAAAAAATTAAATAGAACTTTTTAAGTTGTAAACTTAATACTTTTTTTTGTTAAATATAGTTTAATATTAGATTTTTTTTAAGTAAAATTCAAAATAAAAGAAACGTTATTCGGGTAATAAAATTATATGTTCATCTTGAAACTTTACGAAATCATAAACGAAATCTATTTATATAGGACATTTTACAAATTCCAGTTATTTTAAATAGTTTTGATATTACTTTTTGAATGAGTTTTTCGTCATTGACATATGATTATAAATCATATTTAATATGATTTATAACTATGATTGAATTAAATCTAAATTATTATCATTAAGTTTTAACAAATAATTCTCAGCTGAAAGGTATCTGGCAAATGCAATAAGTGTCTACCATTCTTAAGCATAATATAATTTCCTGCATAATTTTATAAACTGAATTATCTAAGATGATTTGTGGTTTCAAGATGTTTTGTATGGACTAAAACAGAAATAAAAAAATAAATTAACATTTAGTTGTATCATATTATTTATAAAAATAATTTTCTTATGCATAATTTTTTTTTGAATACTTTACATAGGAAATAAATATACATGAAAATCTATATCAAAATATTAGCTTATGAATTAATTATTAAAAGTTGCATTTTCACTGAAATATAATTTTCAAAAAAGTTAAGTAGTTTTAATTTTTGAGTATTTATTAATATTTTTTAAAGCAATTACCAACAATTTTGTAAGTAAAATGAATTAAAAAGTAAATTTAAAAATAGTGGAAAGCAAATTTTGGAATTTGTTAGGTAGGTTAAATTGCAAAAGTCAGAAATTAGGTTGAAAATATTTGTTATGTATTCAAATGAGTTTAGAGTTTTGAAATTGTATATTTTACTGTATATTTCTACCATACTCAGCTTTTAAAAAGATTATTAAATAAACAAGTTTACAAAACATACAGGTATTTAATTATAAATCTTTTTTGATTAAAGTAGCATGACGGTGTAACTAATATTTTTTGTATATCATTCAAATTTTATAACACAAATAATATAGTTGCCATTAAAAATATTTCACTTTGCGATTCACATTTATCTCATACTTATGAATTGGAGATATCCTATTTAATGAACAAAATTTAATTTAAAATCTATTATTTAATAAAATATATAAGTATATAATTACAAACATCTTTTTTTATACTTAATCTCACTGCATACAATTATTTTAAAAAGGAAAATGAATAAAAAATTAATTTTAAATGATTAAAGTAGAAAATATTTACAAATACATACAAAAGAAATACTACTTCACTACAGCTATCTTCAAATTATAGTACAATTTTCACACAAAAACTTTTAAATTCCAACTTTGAAATATGTATTTTTTAAAAAATATAAGTATTTCAAAGTCAGAATTTTTTGTCGAAAAAAGTTATTGCATCTGTCATCGTACTAACAATAAGAATAATGTCAACAAATTTGAGGAAAAAGTTTCTTTTTCTTTGAAAATTTATCTCTCATGTTAGAAGTTTCATTTTAAGATAGTCAATTTACTTTATCACTTCCGGTAATATTTTCGTCACTAGCAAGAAAGTAAATATAAAAATAGACATTTTAAAAGCTAATGGCGCTGTAATGTCAGATTGGTTTATTTGTGTGGTGTGAGATTGCAATCTGATTTTTATTAACACTATTTGTTCAAAACATATTTGGGTAGAAATGTGCGAGAAAGCAATTTTATGTATTATTAAAAGATTTTATGAAATATTTAATTTTTTTATAAGCAATGTTTTATTCTGTTCAGTTTTAAAACCGAAAATGCAAAAATCCTTTTAACAAACAAGATTATTCTGTAAAGAAAAGTTTAGAGAAGTCTATAAGCAGTTATTGAAGTCAATAATATAATATTAGTATTTACTGCACAGAAACGAAGAAAAAGATATTTTTATGAAACAAGCATTTTTGCCAATTAAGGGTAAAATATGTAATCATTTTATTTGAAGCTTGGTAAAAAAATTATTGAGGACAGGTATACAATTTCAATAACATGGATTTGAAATCAAATGTTCTTAAAAATATTTTAGTTGCAATTTCTTTAAAAATTGGATAAGGATTTTTTATTTATTTTTTAATGCTTATTAGATGACCCCATTCTTTATGTGGTATTTGAATTTACATGTAGAAAATGAATTGGTAAAATAAACTTAAATATAAAACGGATAAATATTTCTTATTTGATAATGGATAAGAAAGTATTTTAAGTTTTAAAGATTCTCATACGAAAATATCGTGCAATTAATATAAAATATAAAAAAATGATTAACTAAAGGAAGTATAATAAATTTCCTGTGCATTAAATAAATAAGTAAAATTTTATGATAAAATAATAAAAGCAAAATTATGTCAATTCCTTTCAAATGGCGTAGAATACACTTGCATATATTGAAAAAGTTACTATTCAGAACTAAAAAACCGAATAAAACTACTAAAATGAAATTAAATTAGTGAGATTAAAAGTATTTGTTTATAGATTATTTGACTATAGATGTTCCCAATGACACAGGAAAAATTAAAAAGAATGGATAATAACAGAAAATTAAAAAAATAGCAGAAGCTAAGAACCAAGTATTATATAAAAACAACAAAAAGCTAAAAACCAAGTAAAATACCTGGAATCATTCCAAGCATTGTAGCCCGATTTAGGAACAAACTCTAACTGTTAAATATCACTGATGAAACAGAATTCTATCCATTGTAAAATTAGATAATTGGAAACATAGTGATGAGCAATTATTAAAAAATTTCATAAGATCTCGTTATGCGAGTGATTCACATCAGTCTGTGTAGCACAC
Source organism: Latrodectus geometricus (assembly GCA_026290005.1). Lineage (NCBI taxonomy): Eukaryota > Metazoa > Arthropoda > Arachnida > Araneae > Theridiidae > Latrodectus > Latrodectus geometricus. The sequence goes on along the minus strand of JAPDSC010014326.1, from coordinate 15,404 downwards.
ACTTAACTCAAAATTAGAACCATAAATTATCACTGAGATGAAATATTTAATTGATGAAGACTAAAATCAGAAAGAACATGAATTTGTTTAAAAATTTATGCTTTACATATTGCTATTATATTTAGTGCGTTTATTTTTCTTCAATATATATATTTGTATTGAAATTTTAATTGATTTATGTTTTAATTGTATGTATACAATTGGAGTTTTCAGATCAGTTGCATATTTCTTTACGTTTCTAACAGTTTAAATTATTTTGAAAATATATAGCTGTTTTTTTTGGCAAAATTTAAAATTAAAAAACTATTTATTTAATCTCTTGATCAAAAGATTTGCTTCCATCACTAAAACAAAAACAGAGCAGATCTTCCAAACGTCAGTGAAATATTTAATGAAGGAAACTCTCCCTAGATTAAAGCTAGGAAGTAATGAGGCTTGTAAATTGCAGGCGTTTGGAATTCTTAATCCAATTGATCAAAGTCAAAATTACTTAAACTTAGATCTTGAGAAATTCTTTTAATATCATCACCACCTACGCAGAAGTTGGAATTTATTTTAAGTTAACTTAATTCCTGAAAATATTTTTGAAGTTTATTAAATCAATGTTTGCTACTTGAACTTTTTCTGATTGAATATTAATGCATTTTTATAATTAAGTTGATAAAAGTGTATAATAATTGTAAATATTTTGTTTATAATATTTTTATGCAATTTTTAATAAATTATTACTAAAAACTGAAATAAGAAGTTAACAAGTTTTAGAATATCTATCTATTTATACAAATATATGTATTTGAATATTGTGATGTGACTTAATTAACATCATATACTGTATTATTATTGATTCTGTTTATACAATTTCAAAAGAAATAATGACCATTGTAGAATTTGTATTTTAAAGCATATTAAAATTGAAGGAAATCTAACAAATTAAGAAGAGGTAAAGGGCTCAACTAATTACGCAATGTTCCCAAAATTTAGAAAACATGCTCATTTAATTATTTACAAAACAAAAATAAAACCAAAGCATTGTGGAAACAAGACTAGTGTTGAAAACTAAGGACAGAAAAACTTTGAGTTAACGAAAAAAGAAATGTTTCAATGGATTTCAGACAAAGAAATATATTGTTGCCATTTTTATTCTGTAACTTATTACAATACTGATATTAGATTTGAGACATTTTTCCAGTTAAATATATGAATAAGTTTTAAATGAGCATAGAGAAGTTTCATATTTTGAATGGGTAATATTCAGTGTAATTAAAGAATTAAGGAATCAAGAATTTTCAGAAATATATTTATAGAAGTATTCACTTTATTTCATAAAACTTTCAGGCTTTATTTTGATTTTATTTAACAACCGTTATTAATCAAGAAACATTAAACTTTATGCAAATGTAATCTATTGATCGTGTTTCTGAAATAATAACACTTAATTCTAATTAGCTTGAAGATTATAATCAAATGTATCAAAAAGAAAAAAAATATTTTATTTTGAAGAAAGTTGAATTTTTAGAACTGGATTTTTGTCAGGTGCTTGCTAAATAGCATTTATAACAAGTGGAGATCAAATATGAACATTTCAAAATTATACAATTATGCTAATTTTAAAATTTATTTTATTGAATGAATGTGAATTAAACATTATTGAAAACTAAAAAATAATTAAAAAAATAGCTGAAATTAAAATTATTTATTCTTTTTTAACTATAATAACTCTTTAAATCTTTTAATATAATCACTAGCATTAGTTAAAATTCAGTTTTCTTTCTCAATTATATAGTTAAATTTCTTAGTATTTATTTTTCCCATATTTTATTGCACAAAATTCTATCTTTATTAATCTGTATCTTAATGATAGAGAGTTTACACTATAGAAACATTGCAAATTTGTAAATAAAATAAAAATAGTGTTTGATTGCAAAAAAATAAAAAAAATTGATTTTTTCTCATCAATAATCCATGGACTCAATATTCATTTAAACAATTTTTCGCTGTTGTTTGAACAGTAACTGTAATCTATATTTCTCCCACTATTAAACCCTATATGGGGAAAGAAACCATAGAGTATTAAGACAAAACATAAATACACAAAAATTAGGAAATATTTAAAAAAAAGTATATCAAAATAATCCAAGCAATACTCTGAAAAAAAACTTTTATGGAAGTATTTTTATAATAAATGTTAAAAGTTTTCATTATTAAAAGCTTATAACATCATATTCAAGAATAAATTTCAAATTGAAAAAAATAATAGTCTCATTTTGAAATGCTTATAATTTTCAGATATTTATTACAATGAAATCCAAAAATACACATACATAAAATAAATAAAATATTTAAACAATAATTAATAATTTCATATGTGACATTTAAATTGAACATATGATGTGACATAAACATTAGCGAGAATTTGTATAACTGCTGATATAATATACATGATAAATATTTCTTATAAGATAATGGCGTTAATGCAATTAAAATTTTCAGGTTATATCACGATAATTGAACACACATATTTTGTCTTTACAATGGACATTTGAAGTTTAAAAAATTATTCTAAGAGATTTCAAAACTCAATTTCAATGAATTGTAAAACAATTTTCCCAAACAAAGAAAGAATAAACAAACATTTTCTTTCTAAAGGATATAATTTTAAAATATGTTAAAAACTTTCCATGTAGTGATAAAGAGTTAATTCATAAGCACACATGTAAGTTAAAATTTCAATTACATATATTAGGTTATGGAAAAAGTTATCCATTATTTTTTTGGTAGTCGTCTGTAATGATCGCTATCTCGTGAGGTATCTGTCGAACAATTTCAGATTTATGCTCTTTGGAATGGTGACATTTGACACTAAAATATCCTCTTGCGGTTTTTTGTTTGATTAATTCAGTTACGAGTAAAAAGTCTCAAAAATGGAAGACAACAAACAGAAAATTCGATATATTTTCGTTTTTCTCTTGTAACGGCGAAAAAGATAGCCGGGTGGCTAAAATTGAGAAAGGTGTTTATCGACCTATATAAGACTGTAACAACCAGTACAATTTTTGTTTCGCCGATTCCGTTTGAGTATTTGGATGCTAAAGATGCACCTTGCATGGATACAACATCGTCGAAAATGTCTATAAAATATCAAAAATTATCAAACTTGACAGCATGTCAGCAGTCGTAGCTTCGCAGAAGACCTAAAAATTTACATGAAAACTGTTTTAAACCTTTTTACAAAGCGAATCTGAAAGAAGTTACAAAAAGTTCACGTTAAAATAATGGATTTCTTTTTCTCCAAACTAATATTTTTCCTAATATATATATATATATATATATATATATATATATATATATATGTGTGTGTGTGTGTATGTGTGTCTCAATACTGGCTGTCTTATTATTAATTCTTTTTTTTTTATCAGATTTCAGGCTAAAGTGTATTTTTATTTTATTAAAAAGGAATTCTTTTTAGTTAATTTTTTATAAGCTTGTTGTTCGAATACTCTTGATTTACCAATTTATCTTTTCATAAAATAATTCTGTTATCATTCAATAAAGATCTTTTCTATCTTTTTCTAATATCTCAATGAACTTGTGTCAAACAGTATAATTAATTTGGAGAGCAAGCAGTAATATGGACTACAAGATAAATTGAGTTTTTATTGATTTGGGAATATTTGAAAAAACGGTAAGTACTTATCGATTCTTTATTTTTTAATGCCTTCAAATTTAACTCCCTATGAAAGATCCCAATAAAAGAACCTAATTATTCACTTTTACTGATTTCTCAAACATTTTTTTTCTATTTTTCTTCTTTTCTTTATTGAATATTGTAAAATTAGTAACATATAATCATATATTTAAATGCAATGTCTTCTTCTAACTTACAAAAATAATTCCTGTGAGTATAGTAACTGAATGTTATTTAAACTATTTTATCAGTTTTACAAACAATCACTTATTAAATTTATATAAACTGTATTTGAATTGTTTTTAAATATATTCTAGATAAAAATTCTTTTTTAGTTTATATATTTTAGTAAAAATATAAATCTATTTAGTAAAAATTCATTTTAACGTACAAATGATAAGATTAGTATATTTTTTCGAGTCATTATATGTATATACATATATCTATATCTATATCTATCTATCTATCTATCTATCTATCTATCTATCTATCTATCTATCTATATATATATATATATATATATATATATATATATATATATATATATATATATATTTAGTATTGCGTATGACAGTTAAAATTTTCAATAATAATTCTAACTACTAGAACACCAATTACCAATATAAATGCTTAATGCTTGGAGAAATGTTTCCTTAATTTTATATTTTTTTGTAATTTATTTTATGAAATTCAAGATAATATTGAGTCAAAATATTATCACATATTTAATTATTCTAATTTTGTTAATATTTTCTTCAGAAAATTTTCCATTAGAATGTGGCATTAAAGTTAGATAAGGTTTGGTAGTAGTTTTGACTCTTTGGACTTTAATGTTAGAATGTTCAAAACCTTGAGTAACTTAATGATTTCCAAAAAAAGATAATTTTTTGGAGAGAAGTATTATAAGTACTTACTGAATTTGACTTACAATGCAATATTCTGGTTAATCAAAACAAAACAATATTATGACATTATAGTCATAATATTGTTTTGTTTTGATTATAAGTAATGTATTGTTTTGTTTTGATTATAAGTAAAGTATTTGTTTTGATTATAAATAATGTAAAGTAAGATGATAGTAAATTAAAATTCATATAAATTTAACAGCTAATTAAATATGTAATTAAAACAAAAAGCAAAATTTTGTTATATTTGTATGTATTTTTATAAAGTTTTACTAATTCTTTTAAATTATTTTTGCTACTGCAAGATCTTGTCAGAAACAAAATCATCTGCCGTTACTTGGATTGGAACTTCCTTAATGATTTAGAATTATTTCAAGTTTGAAAGATTGAATTTATTTCGAGTTTTAAGTCAAGATGTTTAGACATTTAGAAACTTTCTTTTACAACTTCTTAGAAAGTATGTTTGCATATGAAGGAACAATATTTCAATGAAACGTTGCTAAAAAAATTGGTTTTTATCTTTAATTGAATTATAGATTTGGAAAAACATAAATATCTTATTAATCTGCATAAATATCTAATAAAAGTTTTCAATTTAAATTCCCATTAGAAATGACTGGAAAGCTCTCTGTATAATATCCTGCAAGTGATATTCACTATAAATTCAGTAGTACTATTCTATTGAAAGATCAACGAACTAATTTACTGCCAAAAAAGCTTACAAATAAATGGTGGATAATAAATATCAAAACGATGACTGCAGATAATTTAAACAGTGTACCGTTAAGCAGTGCAAGTTCAGTACTTAAGATGAGAATATGTTAACTAGTTTTGTAAAAACTGTAACAGAACTTCATTTGGAAGAAGGCAGTCACATTTAAATTTTAAAATTTACATTAAAGAATGTCACATTTTAAATGATACTCTCAATGATAACTATTAGAGAGTACTATTAGAGCGGTTTGTGATTTCTTCCATGTAACAAAAATATATTAAATTTATAAACATACATGTTAAGTAACGCAAAGAAAACTACTATTTCTAAATTTGGAATTCAAATTAAACTTAATTTCATTTGAACTAAGTGATGAAATATTTCTTACAATATAAATACTGACAATTTAAGTGTTATATTTGCTTTCATTGTTTTAAAAAAAATTTCTTATATTATCAATAAAATCATATTAAAATTATTTTTAAAAATTCAGATATTATTTACGAGTAATTATTTGCAAAGATAATCATTTTAATTCGTCCCTAAATAATAGGAAATATATTATATTTAATTTGTCATATTTAAAAATTTATTTTTTGCAAATATCTTAAAAAGCTGTTTTCCATATTATGTTTTCCATTTTGAGGTCATTAGTTATTTTCCAAACTGCTGATCGTATAGAAAAATGAAATGCGTATATTGCAATTCGAAAAATGAGAAATTTTAGCACTGTAATCTTAAGTAGATGAATTCTACCGATATTGGCTACCAATATCGTAAAGGACTTACAATTGTGTATCTTAAATCCTTTTTAAAGGGGCGAATGTAGTAAAATGTAACTATTTATAGTTTCATTTTAAATGTACCCTTATTATACAGTTTAAATATCGCAATTTTATTTTATTATTACTTTGATTTTATAGTCTCCTTGACGGAAAGCTACTGTTGAGAATTATCAAATTCTTAAAAACAGAGTCTCATTGATAATTTATTTTTAATGATAATTTTAGTAATATGAAGTCCGTTGAATGGAGTTGAACATCCGTTGTATGAAGAACATGAAAATATCATCATATTGTCTTACTATATTTTCCAGCACACCAGTGAATTCTATTTTCTTCATTATCATTAATACTATCAGCCATAAATTAGGAATCGTACACTATTATATGTAGATTCATAAATTTATAATCCATCTGAATAATCCTTGAATTATGCCTGGTTTTATTTTATTATCCCTTCACACATAATTTATTCATTGGTATGATGAATTAAGCTTACTTTTATATGCGTTTTCTTCTATCTAACATATTTTCTAGTTATTTTAAATATTATTTGAATGGTGTATTAGTGAATATATTTAATGATGGAAAAAATTGACTTTTGAGAAATTGCCATGCCTGTGTTGCATTTAATCAAAAACATTTTGTATGGAATCTGAATATATCCTAACCTGAAAAACAATCTAGATTCTTAATACTATCTGTGCCTTTTGAACAAACATTTATTGTCTATAAATTTACATGATTTTTGTTTCACTCATTAACATTTTTTTTGTATATGATATCCACGCTGTAGTACTGTAAATATCATATGAAAAAAAAATAAAAAAAAATTTAAAAAAAATTAAAAGCAGAGAGATAACTCACTGCTTATAGATGATAAAACAGTGAAAATTATGTGATTAAATTTTATTAGGTGAATATTTAAGTCCATCCCAAACGTTCTGATTGAACATTTTTTTTATTCCACTTGCTTTGAATGATAACATTACTCAGACATACACTTCTTGGAAATGTACTCGATAACATTATTATCAGCATTCATTAAATATTAATGTTTTTCCTTCGAGATTCAAGCTTGAATGAATTCGATTGGAAAGAGGAACACATTTAATCACGACAGAGAAATAATAAGATCCTAGTGATCAATATCCACTTCCCGGTTAGTACTGTCTACAAATATTTAGGTGAAGTAAAGCAACTCATATATCTCTCTGTATTATGTCAATTATATCACGAAATAAGCAAATAAATATGTTAAATAGGGATTTTAAAATTTACTTTATTCTCCTGTTATCCCAATTATATGAATTATAATGAATTTTTCTAAATCAATTTTTTTATCCATCGTGCTGTATCAATATCTTAATGAGAAAATATTTTTCTATTGATTAATTTTACATGATGTGAATCAAAATTTGAAAATGACAATAAATAAGCATATTATTGAAAATTTAGGAATGTGAAACATTCACGCTGCTTCTAATAATGTTTTAAATTGGTTTTTTACCGTTACAAATGACTTTTTCTTAATTTAAATTTACTCTAAAAAGATATAATATGTAAAAAAAAAATAAAGAATATTCCACATGAGAAAATGTATTTTTTAGAATTTCAAAATGTATAATTGTGCCCCATTATACGCTATTTATTCCTGATACATTATATGACGTATTACTCTTCGTTTTCTTAAGAGCAAAAGATGAATGAATGTGAGGAAAAAAGAAATATAAATAATCATTTAACAAAACAGTGCCTTAAAATAAATTTAATTGTTCATAAAAAAAACCATTTATGTCGTTATAAATGATATTTAAGAAGAAAATATCATTCAAGAATCAATGATGTGGTAAATTTATTTATAGATAGTTCTTTTCTGTTTTAAAAATAAGGTTGTTTAACTAAAAGGGATAAATAAAGCTCTTTCCGACGCATTAATTTTCTTACTGCATTAATTGTCAGGCTCATTTATTATTAATTTTTATTTCATTTATTAAGAAGTGTATCCTACTTAAATTGGTGCATAACGATTGTACCTTTATTTTTACTCTTCTATAAAAAGAATATTAAATATTAATTTTCAATGAATAAATGATTTAGCATAATTTTTTATTTCTTTTATAAACATTTTCATTAACACTAATTCTTTTAGGTTTTATGTGCTCGATTTCAGTTTAAATATCATTTAAACTCAAACAAAATTTTTTAATTATTTTATATTATAAACAATTAACGTTTTAATGATAAACTTCATTGAAATCTTTAAGATTATTAATAAAATATTTATATTGGTTTATTTTTCCGCAAGAAATTTATATTATTTTCAACTTAAGAATTTCGTATATTTTAATCCATGTTTCCCTCAGAAACACCTATTACAATATGAATAGTGATAAAAGAAATGATAAATCAATTTATACAAAAAATATATCAAATGCATTCTTTGGAAAACCCACCATAATGCTCAACACGTTTTATATTTGCTTTTATCCACATATGATAATTCATATTTTAAAATTATTGTAGTTATTTCTAAGGATTTATAGCTTTCAGCATTAAAATAAATAAATAATTTACAGAGGAGAAAATAAATACAGACAGAATATTTATTCCATTATTTGATTATCTTCATAAGCCAAATATTTATTTAAAGACACACATGAATATGTATATACATATTAAATAAAAGTTATTAAAATAATAAATGAATTTTAAAATACAAAATGCAGTTATTTTTCCAAAATAATTTTACCACAAAAAGTTTTTATTTATTACAGAGATCCTTCTGATGTTTATTTTCAAGTTCAAACAATATCATCTGCAAAATAATACAAAGTCTTATATTAATGATTTTAGATAGAACTTTGTATAAACAAATGCTTGATAACTCAAAAAGAGAATGTGAGAAGTATTTACAAATCTTCAAATAAGAGAAAAGTAAGCAAAATTATATTTCAAAGAAATATAGTTAAATTATTAGAAAAAGATAATTTTAAAGAATTTCAAAGATGATACTTAAATTTTCTAAGCAAAGTTTGGAGAGAAAGATGGCAATACATGGATTTCTAATTGTTTTTTTACATTGAATGTATTTTATATGTTCTAACTAGTCTTGTTATCTCATAGTAATTTGTTTATTAAGTAAAATATACAAGAAAACTAAAATAGAAATTAAAAAAAAATTATTAGTTAAAATATAATACAATTTAAAAAGTAGTAAAAATCAATAATTGAATTATATATCGAGTCAAACGATGAATTATAAATTGATTCCTTGCAGTGGTACATTTTTAAAGAATATGAAATCATTTAGAAAAGAATGTGTAGTTCATGTTGCACTTAAAGTTGAGAAAAAAGTTGTAGCTAAGGAAAATGTATTGATTATAAGAAAAATGAATTAAGGTTTTAAATTAAAGTAAAATATCAAAAAAAAAAAAAAAAAAAAAGAATTTTACAACTTTTCTAATGTGGGTGGTGTATTAATTAGTCGTAAATAGAAAATATGGAAAACTAATTTATTACTTTTAAGAAAAAGAATATATAAATTGAAACAGCAGGAACGAAATCTAACAATAAAAAGTCTTATTCAAAAGTGAGTATTGATTCTACAAAATTCTCAGTTAAACATTACTCTAAAACGTTGCAAATATCCGTGCTTCCTGAAAGATAATAAACAGAGATAAATTGTTGTCTTTTAACTGAGTAAATTACAGTTATCTTTTATTTACAATGAGCATAAATATAAATACAAATCAAAATTAGATAGAACATTATTTTCTGGTTATATATACATAATTACAGTGTCACAAGATATGTATATAAAATAGTCAAATAGAAAATATATTTTTAGAGCATAGAGATTAGTATATTTAAGAAAAGTTTTGTTATTATAATAAGTTAGCAGTAACACAATCCTTTTACTAATTAAAGTGGGGAGGTTGTCATATTGAAATTTTATTTTTAGGTTAGTTATAAAACTCCAGGATTTAAAACAAAATCAAGTTAGAACACTAATTTCTTTCACAAATGATGTTTTTATCATCAAAATTATTTTTATATTATTATATTGCTAGGAAGTTTAAAAAAGTTATTTCCATGAAAAAAAAAGAAAAAAGAATGACATATTGTTGGGAATAATCTTCAAAACTACCATTGATTTTGATTGAGTTATATACATTAAATTAAGGAATGCATTTTGTGAGAGAATCTACAAATATATTGTATTCACAAGATATTCTTTTAAATTTAAATAGATTAAATTTAGATTAAGATATGTTATTAAAAATAAAGTATATACTAGGAGTTTTATGTGATAAATGAATTCAGTTTCAATTGAATTTACAATGATTTTCAACTAATCCTTTCATTTCAAAATTGTATTTTCTACCTTTCTATTAATTAAATGTAAATACGGAAGTAATTACAGTTATTTAATTTGCAACAAATAAACTCATTATAAAATTTATAATTATTTGCAATAAAAAATTTCAATTAATAAATTAAAAAAAATAATTTATTACGATACATATAAATCATACATACAAGTGGTAAAGAAATTTTAATGATTACATCAACTAATATTAACGCAAATAATATTAATAATATTAATTAAATTACGCAACTAATATTAATAAAAATGACATAAGTGTTGCTAATGTAACCAATATGCGTCGTTGTATCAACTTTTGATACGTTATCCATGGGAGTTTATTTTTATTAAACGGTAAAGCTAAGTATATTAGGGAACACAGAAGAGAATTCGAAGAATGTGTATGAAGAGATATTACTGGGCATACTCTGACTTGCTTCCTTATCGCAATAAATATGAAGTTGTGAAGCGGAAGGGCAATGTCAAAACTGGAATTTAATACAAAATAATAAAAGTTTGGACCAGTTTCCTTTTAAATTCTGTATTTTCTTGCAATGATCATCTTAGTAACTGAACTGAAATGGTATTTTTTTTACTTGATAATAATAAATTGTGCTCACTTTGAAATAGTTTTTTGAAACGATATACTGAAGGTTTATTTCCCAGTTTTCTTTACAATAGCATTTTATGATGTTAAATTATAATAAGCATTTAATTAAAGGCTATTTTTCAATTTTTTAAAAGCTTATAACATCTTTGAGTATAAATGGTTGAGTTAATCTATTATTCATTTAAGAATCCGATAAGAATTTTTTTAATATAATGCTATTATAATTTAGAAATAATTTATGCTGAAGCTATCATAATTACATAGAAACTATGTTTACATAAATATTTTGTAAGCGTTTAAGTTGACATTATGTGCACTTTACCTGAAATACAAATTTAATTGTTTGAAGACAAAGCCATAAATTTGAAGAAGTGTTCATGAGAAGAGGAAAAAGAGTTTTCATATTATAAAAACAAAATATTTTTTTTTAAAAATGAATTGTTACGAAGCAATTTTTAAAAAATAAGTTTACTATCTGCAACTGTTAAACTTAAGCAAAGCTAGTCCAAAAATAAAATCACTATTGAAAACAAATCATATTTAACACACAAAATAAAACTTATTTGACAATTATTTCCATCACATTTCTTTAAATAGATTAATCACGAAAATGCATTAAAAGCAGAATATTTTAATTGCTATTTCCATAGAAATAACATCATTTTTTATCAACATTAATTTCAAAACATAATACATACAACAACAATCGCAAATCATTTATTAGAAGTAACAAAATTAGGAATTATCAGTAAAAAATTAAATTTCCAACAGTAAATTTTGAAAGTTAGTTATTGCATTTGATATACATTTGAATATTTTTTTTTTAAAATAGGAGGAATAATTTAAATTAATTTTAAAAGAACCAAAGTTTAAAGGAACTAAGGAACTAACCAAGAAGAACCTTTCAGGATTTAAAAACATAAAATTTGTTAAAATTAAATCAAAACGGCAAAAAAAATTATATTTTGATCGATGGTAAATTTATGAATTACAATTAGGTATAAATTGCAGTACATAAATTTACTTTTCAAATCATAATATGACATTGATTAATATACATAATACAATAAAGGTGAGTTTGATACTTATGTAACTTATTGTTAAATTATATAATATATTATTTAATTTATTTAATATGATAAATATGATATTATTTCTATGTAAACATCAACTAAAATATTTTGTTTTTAATACATTTTCGTGATTACTTTTCTTAAAGAAATGTGAAGGAAATAATTGTCTAATAAGTTTCGTTTTGTGAGTTAAATATTATTCGTTTTCAATAAAGATTTCATTTTATTCTTATATTATTATTTTTGTTCTATTTAATTAATAAAATTAAAGTTAATAATTTAAAAAAAAATACTTCACTCATTTATGAAAAGTTCATTTCTGCATTAAAATATCTTTAATATTTAGAACCATGTATTTTAATATTCTAATATGAATCATAGAGTCCTTATGTACAGTATATGATTTTAGAGTCTTCATAAGGTTTGAGACTTTTCATAATTAAATAATTATAAATATTATAACAATTTCCAAAAATAAAAAATTCATAATTTCAGAATTCACAGGCATGGCTATCGCGGATGATTCATTTTGTGAATAAAATAGTTAATAGACATGAAAAAGGAATAAATTTACACAAATCTGAATTTGTGTAATTTTATAAATAACTAATATTTCTAGAAGAAATATAAAATTTTTCAATATTTTGAAATTTAAATATTCATTTCCTTATAAACTTATTCTAAGCTTTTTATTTCTTTTCAACAAAATACTTCATTTTTATAGTCAATTTTATTTTTTTTAAATTTTGGTATTGCGAATAGTTAACCAAATGGTTACTACTTTCAAGATAATCGAGAATTTATTGCATACAAAGTTTTAAATAAAAAGCTTTTTAAGTATTGCTTTTTTAAATAAAATTTGACACCAATTCACAATGCTAAAAATAGAGCTGTAATCATCAATTCTCCAGTTTTTTTTTTTTAAATTTACTAATTAAATATTATCTAGTTTACTAACTTATTAAATATTTAACAATACATTTTTTATATCGAAAGCATTTGAAGTGCAAAACTTGTTCTTTGTGTTTATTTTCATTACCAATTAATATTTGAAACAAGTATTTTATTACTTAAATGTATGTTATGCAAATAGCGTACACATTATTTCACAATAATATTAAAATTCAGGGATAGTGAAGCAACTAATGTTTTTAAGAAATTTTGGGAAAATTGTTGAAGTTTAATTGTTTTAGGTTTAAGATAGGTAAAATGTTTTTAATTGATATTAATTTGGTGAATAATTATTTTTAATTTTTTAATTTCTTGCTTATACCACATCGGAAATATTTATAACTTTTTGAGAACATTTATACAAGAATATTTGACTTATGTTTAAAGATATTTTCTCGTTCGGATGGTTAGATGTGCATCTCCATTTGAACACTGAAATAATTTAATTTAATCAATTGTTTCATTCAATAAAGCAAATTTCAATCTTTTCTCGAGATAAATGCTTTTATTTGTAATTTTCAATGAAATCCGCAATAAACTAAATAATTTCAGCTTCATTTTTTATTCAGACTATGAGATTATTATTTTCTTTATAATTGATAAAAATAATTTTATTTATATTGAACATAGTCTTATGACTTGGTAGGTTTCATCTTAAGACTAACTATCCACTTTTAAAATATATTTATTTGGAAAAGTGTATGAAACAATTTTTTTCTCTCTCTTAGTTCAAAATTCAAGTAGTCATTAATTATAATATAAACAGTTTTAGCATTAAATATTTAATTACCAGAATTTCCGAGAGATTTTTAATAATTTAATGAAAAACGCTTTTTTATCAAAGAGAGTAAACATATGTATAATTTATTGCTTCTTAACCCCTTTACCGTCTGGGGTTCGGTGAAGAAAGTGCTTCGTTTTTGCTTCGTGGTGGCAACATAGTTTTGGCTTTCACTGCAAAGCAAGTTTTCCCCCCTTTAGAGCTTGTCAAGAATACAAGAGCCTCTAATTCTTGATGGGACGTATTTCCGCTTTACCCTAGACCACCTCACAATAATCGCATTTTAATGACTTACTGCCAGGAAGTCCATCAATCGCTGTCAGACGAAGTAACCACAAGTGCTAGTAGTTTACTTTCGTATGTTCTGCTCAAAAATGTATACATGTCTCTGTTATAATAATTTATTACATTAAATATTAATTTTATTAAATTATTTTGAAAATTTTATTCTATAGGAAATTTAATTTATTTCATTTATTTTGAATAAAATAAAAAAAAAAACTATTTTTGTAGTGTCCCGATAGTTATACTTGTCATGATTTTAAATAGCTGTAAGAAGTAGTTAATTTATTGTCTAATTATTATTAGCTTTTACTCACTGCAGATACTTTTCAAAATCAACACTATATTTCTAAAATCCTGAAATAATTTTCAAAATCATTAAAAGAAATGATTCTGTTGTGCTTTAATACATACAAACTGAAGTATATAGAAAAAATTGTATATTTTTAATAATTTAAAAAATATAAAAAGCTAACTTAATTGCATAATAATATACTTCAGAGTATGCAGTATATTGTTGACTTCAGTTGAATTTGTGGTAAAAAATTTTGTGACTGTAAATTTTTCATATTTAATTCCTAGTACCAAATAATTTTTGTTTCTAATTATATAAAATATATCTTTCCGTACGAGAATCCATGTTGTATATATTTTTTTGTATTATATCTTTTAATATTTCTTGACTTGTTTTGCACAAATATTAAAAACAGTTTGTCTCTCATGAAAATTTGTTTTTCAAAGGAGAATAAAAGCAAAAATATATATGGAGAAACATTAATATTTTTATTTACAATAGTATTCTAATAAGTAATTATTTAATATAGAATATATCAATATCACATTTTTCACGTATTCATATTACTTCTAAATAAAATATTTTCTCTTCACTAAAAATAAGTGTTTTAAAATGAAAATGATTACAAGTGGTAAATTTAGAGAAAGATTAAAAGAAAGTGCCTAAAAATATAACGCGCATGATTTATTTTAAAGATTTTATGTACTATCAAAAATTCTGCAGATAAACAATAAATCGGTAAAAAAGTATTTTACCTAAATTTAGGTTCTAAAATATGGTGTCTATTTAGTTTTATAATTTGACTGATAGTTTACAAATTATCTTCATTTCACAGAAGAAAAAATAGTGATAATAGAAGAAAAAATAATGAATCACCTAAAAAATGGTGAAAACTCTGTACATTTTGGCAAAATTAATATTGCTTTAAAACCGTACTTTTTAAAATCTGAATATTT
>JAPDSC010014325.1:0-44938 GCA_026290005.1 Latrodectus geometricus | reverse complement strand
AAGATTTTTCCAGATAATGCATTTTTAAATTGTCATTATCTGGAAAATCTATGGCTATTAAGGTGACAAGTAAATATTTAAATGCTATATTAGAGTATCAGGGGTAAGAAAATCAAATGAATTATTTTTACACATCATTGCTGACAATTATATACAAAATATACAACGCGATGTTCTTCCAATCACTAAAGCAAAATTAAAAATCAATTTATTGTTTTAAAATAGAATACAAGTTTCTCATAAGGAAAAATAAATAACCTTGATTATTTTTTTTTAATAAACATAATTATATATCTTAAAGTTATTTATAACCAGTATTCTCATAATAATTAATCAATTTTCTTTAGGATATTATTTGCTGTAAATTTTAAGATAATTATTTACAACACAAATAAAAATGGTTATAAATTTTAGATTAAAATATATTGAAAATTTAGTTTATCAACTGAAATAAAATAATACATTTATTAGACTTAATGTCAAATAAATTAATATGAAATTAATAACTGATAAAAAAAGTGAACACATAAAAGGAAAAAAAATCCTTGGTGAATTTATGATAGACTGATTCTTTTTTTTCCATAATTTTGTTATTGACTTACTTGACAGCATTAGGCTCTTGATAGCATAAATAAATGTGCCATATTTGTATTGATATTAAGAGCATTTAATGAAGTAAATGCTTTTTAAATAACTTTATGTACAAGTCTTTGAAAAAATACTTGATTAATTGAAAAAAATAAAGACTTCACATTAAGACATAATATTTTAATTAAACACTTTAAATGAAACTGAGTATATTAACTCAATATGAAAGGTTAGTTTACACAATTTAAGAAGCAGAAATGCGAGATATCTCACATCATTAAGTAATTATTACATAGTCAATTCCATAATTGCGTTTACAATATCATTATTGTTATTGCGTAGCGCTTTAATAGCTTTACCACGAGAGACATTGGCTTGAGACATTACCAACTCTATATCTTTGCCCTCCACACCAGTATCATCGATTTCACCTTCTTCTTCTGATTCTTCTTCGATGGGTTGTGATGCTATGGTCTGAGATGGTCCGTCTCCTCCTAATCCAGCAGATTCAGGAGCCTTGAATTTTTCGGCAGCAGCAAGTTGAGCTTGTTGACTCAAATCTTCGATTTTGGCTTCCCCAAAAACAATGTAAGTATCTCCGGCAGGGCTTTTATAAACATCAGGCTTAGTGATAACAAATAATATGTTTTTGGACTTACGGATGGTAACTCGACATACACCTTGTACTTGTTTGAGACCAAGCTTGGACATCAATTTTCTGGCCTTTTTCTCTCCTCGACTTTGCTTGGCTTTACTGACTAATTCTTCGCTCAGACCGGCCATCTGAGCCATTTGACTTGTGGTGGATTGAGCGGCATCGCCTTCATCTCCTTCAGGAGAAGAATCGTCACTTTCAGACTCTGTACCAGATTTATGTTCTTCACCTTTTTCAACTTCATCAATAGATAATACTTCAGAAACACTTAATTGAGGCATGATTAATTTAAGAAGTGAATGCGAAGATTTTATACCTACGAAAAACGTGCAAGAAATTTTATCTAACAGGAAATCTATTGTGTTGCCACACTACACTAGTAATAAATTCATCTTACATATTTGTGCATCATATTTTAAAAATAGTTTAACCATTTCCCGAGTTATTAATATTTTTTAACTTTAAAAGTAATTAATTTGACACAATTTTTGCTATATTCTACTTATTTTTCAATTGAAAAAGTAGAAATACAAATAAAAATTAAATAAAGATTAAACAGTATAACGATATTAATTTTCTACAAATTTTAAAATTCTTTAAATAAACATTGATATTATCCATAAGATTCACCTTTTTTCTTATAAATAATATTAATGCATTTTTAATTTTTGTGAAAATACATATAGGCTTGATATTTTCACTGTGACTGAGGCAGTTTGTGTACTTTACAATGTGTTTAGTCTGCAAGGAAACTACTAAATTATGATTTTTAGCCGAAAATTCTTATATATTTGAAATATAATTGAATACTTTTATTTAGAATTAAATATAGTATTTCATTTTAGAACTACATTTATAATAATATATATTTAACTATTACAATAATGATTGCTTCTCGTCTTTCATTCTTAATTTATTTAGTAGGTCCAATATTATTGAATTCAGTTAGCGCCCTTTACGAAGATCAAGTTGGTAAATTTGATTGGAGGCAGCAATATATTGGTAAAGTAAAATTTGCGTATATTGATCCTACTGTAGGAGGCTCTCAAAAATTTGTTGTTGCTACTGAAGAAAATGTTCTGGCTTGTCTTAGTACTCGAAGTGGAAGCATAATATGGAGGCAAATTTTAGAAAGTGAAAAATTTGGTGAAATTAATGCTATGACTCAAGATGGAGATTTAATTACAATAAGTGGTGGAGGACAGTTCATTCGTGGTTGGGATCCTAATACTGGTGTGATGCAATGGGAAGCACCTTTTCCTCAGATGAAAAAGAAATCTGGAATTAATTATTTTGAAATTAATTCCCCAAACAAAGAAATTGTGCTGGTTGAGATGCATCCTAATCAACATGCACAAGTCTCAGTGTACAGTTTTACTAGAGGATCCCTTAAAACATCAGATATAATTAGTGCTCCATGGTTTGATAGTTATACTAAATGTAATTTTATTTCAGCTGGCTATTTTGTTTGCATTGATAATAGTAAAAAATATTTATATTTGCTCTCTATTAAAGACAGTGGATCATTTATACCTGTTTCTTTAAAAAGTTTAGGGATTGAAATTTCACCTAATATTCAGAATATTAATGTAATATCAATTCCTTATCAGACACTTTCTGATAAACCCATTTTTGCCATTCAATTGGATGATAGTGGAATGCTTTTAAAAATTCAACCTCCTGGAATAAAATTGATTCAACTTTTGCCAAAATTGTTTAAGCTTACATCTACTGTTATTGATGAAAAACTTATATTGTTTTCACTTAATCTAGATGGTACTATGTTTAAAATTAAAGCCACAGATATAGATTCAAAAGTTGATATTGAAGATTTAGAAGGGGAATTTAATATGCTGGAAAATCGAGGTGAATTAGAAGCATTTTTTATTCTTCCCTATACTAAAAGGGATGCAAAAAGAGACTATCATGCTAGTTATAAGATGCTTTTATTATTTGAAGATTACTCAATTTTAGTTGTGCATCGTCAAGGCAGAGTAAATTGGTCTCGGGAAGAAGCATTATCCTCTATTGTATCTTCTGAAATTATGGATCTCCCTTTATCAGAAACAGATGCTAGCATTGAACAAGAATTCAGTCAATTAGAGGCTGGAGTTATTTCAATGTTGTTGACTCGTTTAAAATCTCAGGTCTATTTGTTCCAAACCTTTCTTCTACAAGCTCTTGTAGGATTTAAAGGTGATGGTATTAGTATAGGAGGAGACAAAAAAGCTTTGACACGTGATACATTTGGCTTACATAAAATCATTATTGTTCTTTCCAAGCCAGGAAAAATATTTGGAATTGACAATTTATCGGGTTTAATTATTTGGAGTCATTATGAGAAAGAATTACATCCTTTTATTTTAGATGACAAACCTTACTTTCCATTATTTGTACAAAGGACCACAGCCCATTTTCCATATCCCCCAGTTTGTACAGCTATTGGAACAAATTTGAGATTAAAAAAGACTAAAATTTATTCATTTAATCCTATATCTGGAGAGACTTTAGAAAGTAAAATATTGCCCTATCAAGTCATACAAATTTTACCAATGGGAAGTCTTGATCATTATTTGAGACCAATACTTTTATTAGATTCTAATCTTAATGTACATATTTATCCACAAATACAAGATATAACAAGGCAAAAGAATTCTCATTTCCTGTTTACTGCTAATGCAACTACTGGAACACTTAGTGGATATGCTTTATCAATTTATGAGAATGATGCATTAAAAGCTGTTGAAGTTTGGAAAGTCAAACTACCTAATCAGATTATCAAAGTTGTTACTAAAAATCCCCAAGAACATGTTCACTCCCAAGGAAGAGTTATGGGTGATCGTAGTGTACTTTACAAGTATTTAAATCCTAATCTTGCAGCTGTATTTACAGTTGGAAATGATACTCTTCAAAAGACATTTTGTAATATTTATTTGATAGATATTATTACTGGCTTAATTATATATTCTGCTTCTCATAAGAGATGCAAACCACCTGTTCATGTTGTTCATTCAGAAAATTGGGTAGTATATAGTTACTATAATGATAAATCTCGAAGGGTGGAGATTTCCTCAATTGAATTGTTTGAAGGCATGTATCAAAGTAACACAACTGCATTTTCTTCTTTTGCACCTCCTCCTCTACCTCTTATTGAACATCAGACATTCATTTTTCCAAATCTGGTTACTGCTATAGCAGATACAATTACTGAACGTGGAATGACGAATAAGCATCTTTTAATAGTTTTACCATCAGGTGGAATTCTTGAGTTGCCAAAAACATTCTTAGATCCTCGGCGTCCAATTCATCCACTACCAGAGCATCGTGAAGAAGGTCTTATTCCTTACATTCCAGAACTTCCTGTTATGGCTGAAGGAATCGTAAATTATAACCAAAGTGTCATGAGAGTGAAGGATATCACAACTGCCCCATCTGGTTTAGAATCTACTTGCCTAGTTTTTGTCTATGGACTAGATTTGTTTTATACTAGAGTAACACCTTCAAAAACATTTGACATTTTAAAAGATGATTTTGATCACTATTTAATAAGTGTTGTTCTTCTAGGCTTATTAATTTTATCTTATACAACTAAACGATTGGCAGCTCGGAAAACTCTTAGAGCTGCTTGGAAATAATTATAAAAATATATTTATTGTTTTTCAGAATCTTTATTATATTTGAAGCTTAAAACTTCCTCAAAGTATTGTGATCTGTATGAAATTTAATGAAAATGTTATGACATAAGAACTCTTTGTTTAGTATTCAGAAAATCTGTTGGTAAAAATGAGCATTACAGTCTACTTTTAATATTTTCTAGCTAAATTTGAAAAATTATTGAAAAATAAAAAATATATTACAATCTTAATAGTTGAAAAATGTATTATAAATTTGCTAGCTTATTGTGGAAATATAGTGATGCTCATTTTATTTAATTTTTAAATGTACATTTTGTTATGTAAATAAAATAATTTTTAAAATATGTTTCAATAGGAAAAATGTCAAATTTTAGTTTTGTTTGCCAAAGATTAGCTATTTATTTATTTATTTGTTATGAAAGGTTGGTATTATTAACTTTAACTTCAGTGTTTAAAATAAATTTGTTCTTAGACTAAATATATTTTCACAATCATTATAACTGAATATTTTTAAAAAACTTGGAACTATTGATTACTTGATGGAATATTCCATTTATATGAACTGATTGTTTAGAAAAAGCACATTGCCTTAAATATCTATATTATTGCACTTGTATTAAGAACCATAATTATTTTTCATCAAGATAAATCTTTTATATTTTTCCACCCTATTATTTTTCAAATTATTTGTTCCTTTTCGTATAAGTTGTAAATGTGTGTATAAGAGTTTGTCACATTCCTACATTTATGTTATTAAATATACATAAGGATTGTTTTAAGTAGATTTTCATCTGATTTATTTAATTAATCACTCACTTGATGTAAAATCATTCACAAAGTTTGCTTATCTTTGTGTAGAAATCATGCTTTGTAAAACTGTACAACTGATAGATTGTTGTATTTTATTGCATTACAATAAAATGATTAAATTCTAATAAAAAGGAAATTGTAATGTAAAATATTTTGTGCTACTATATTAATATTTTAGCATAAAAATAATTATCCTGACTTTTTTATAGTTTAAAATCTTAATTTAGTAATGTTTTACAATTTTTCAAAATATTTGTTAAATAGATGATAAGATATGTGATTTATTGAATGTTATTTTAAAATTAACTAATACAAATTAAATTTTTATTAATTAAAATATTAAGTATATTAATATTTTAAATAAACTTTATTTATATAGGTTGAAAAAATTGTGATATGTAATTCAATAAATAAATAATCAATTATAGAAATATTTTTGTTAGTTTTTTGTTAATGAAATTATTAATAAACAAGTTAAAACCTTCATTAGGAAAGTAAAATTAAATTCACTTGCTAAGTAGTTTTGTAAAAAATATATCTTGCCCAAGACTAAAGAATTTTTTATTAATATTTAAAATACTTTGTGATTATAAGTGGTAAATTATTTTTTATTTTTGAAATATATTTCAAGCTTTATTTTTCCAAATATTAATACTTTTGTTTTCCATTAGATCCTAGTCAAATTAGGCCTTGTGTACAAAAGTGACCATTGAGTGACAAACAAACTAAACTACACATAATGAAATTCATAGTCTTCATTAATAATTTTATCCTTCACAAAAATAAAATTCTTAATTCTTCAATTTTACAAAGTAGTCTGTAAAAATAGAATTTTATGGAATAACATTTTAGAATTAGTTAGGAAATAAAGATCAAGTAATTTTTTTTGGTGTACCTTTTATTTTTAAAACATTAAAATATATTGATATATTTTTGCTACATTACCGAAGCAAATAATTTTATTTTTTTAATTATTTTTAAATTTCTCTAAAATGTTTTGCATTTAATAAGCATCTTCTATTCAGCTCATTCATTTAGTATTTTATAAACCATCATAAAAAGTATTTTAAATATATTGTGTACTAAATATACATTTCAACTATGAGATTAAAATAAATATTTCAAGTAATAATATCAATTAATATTAAAAAAATACTATTAGTTAATATTAAAATACTTGCTATAACCTTTATTATAACAAGTGAATCCTGTTTATTATGAACTATCTTAAACATTTTTCACCCCATATATGTAGTTTTTTTTTCTTTTCATAATTCAAAAAAATAATAATAATTTTTTAAAGTTTTCTTGTAATCAAACATTGCAAAAAGGAATCTGATTTTTCCTTTTCATAAAAGCAAAAGTTCTCTATATTGCATGAAAACTGTTAGGTTTTATACTTTTATCTTATTTGTTTTATTTATTACTTATATCTTATTTGTTTTGATAGAAGTATAAACTGTTAAGTTTTATGCTTTATCTTATTTGTTTCACAATTTTATTTGGAATTAACAGTAAATGTATGTATACATTTTGTGCAATTCTTTTCATAAATTTTAAGGAAAACTATTCATAATTAAATTTTGTTAATGAGTTTTTCGATTCCTTACATCGTTCAAGTAAGATTAAATGCATGAATGTTATAAGTAGATGTAAGATTGAAATCTTATTATAATAAAATAAAGCTTTTTATATATCAGACAGTTCATTGAAATTATAGTATGATAATTTAAGATAGTTTAAAATCTTCAATATAAGTTTCTTATTTGTATATTTATTAAACTATGAAGTTTTTTTGCCAAAATTAATATTAAATAAATACACAATATTACAATTAATTAAAATAATAAGCATATTAAATTTTCAATATCAGAAATATAAAGTTAGTAAAATTACAATGAATAGTAAAAGTTAATGTTGGTTGAACTGTAATTAAAAGCCAAGTACGAAAATTCTCTTAATAGATATTTAAGTAAATGAAAATATTACCTCTGCTTCTGAAGAAAGACTTATATATAATATTTATGCAGTTTGAAAAAATTCAAATTAAAGTTAATAATATTAAAAAAAGTAAATATTTTTAGACTTTTTCATTAGCTTAATGAACATATGCAAAATAAAATCTTTTGAAGAATGAAAAACATGTGAACTTAAACTAATTAATTATGTGTGATAGTATTTATGAATACAAATTTTATTTTTTTATATATATTCATAAACCAACAACATAAAAGGAGTAAATAATACATAAACTTATAATTTTTTTAATTTGTTTTAAAACAAGCTTTGTTTGAAAGAGCTGTATACAAACTTAACAGTTGATACTTGTTTAAAATAATCACGGTTTTACTATCCATGAAATAAATTTTTTTGCTGTAGGAAATAAAATAAACAAATGGTTTTTACATACATTTTATTAATATAAATTAGTTAATTCATGTAAGTCTGATATCATATTCGAAAAATGATTTACATAATTTTTACATTTATACAAAATTATTCATACTATACAATGTCTATTTTCCAAATGTACAAATAATTATCTCGACAACCAACTATCAGCAAATCATCAAAAACTATTGGTGAGGAAAATATTTCTCCAGTGCATTTATGTGATAAAATTACTTTGCCATTATTTTGTTGAAGAATATATAACATTCCAGAAGTAGATGCAGCAACAACATAGTATTCCTCACCCCAAATAAAAGAGAATGGAGTAGCATAAACAGGGGATTCACAAGTATACATCCACAATAGATCTGTATTTTCATTCAAACAATAAATATTGCAATCATGACAACCAAATATAATGCTATTTGTTAAAACAGTGTGACAAGCAGATGAAAATATTGGTCCATTTGTTTTAAATTTTGATACCTAGAAAAGTGAATTGAAATTAGTTACTTAAAAAATATGAAATATTGTCAATATAAATACAACTTATTACTATTAAATGCAAGATTTTAAATAATATTTTAGAATTTTATTTAAATTTTAAAACTTTCAGATTGCATTTAAAAATTAAATTTTGTTAAAATTGCAATAATGTGGTATATATATATTAGTTTTGTAATTATTATATTACTATAATAAATTTTATATAATTGTATATATATTAAATGTGGTATTATATTATTTAAGTAATATTTAATAGATTTGGTTTAGTACCCGCTATCTAAACTTTATTTTTAATATTTATATTTTTTATTTTATTGCACATGTTTTACTTCCTTTGAATTATGGGGTGTCCGTAAAAATATAGGGGTGTAATTTATGATGTTACTAATAAAATGCACATCATTAATGTATAAAAAAATATATTGCAAATTTTTCAATAGATTAATATATGACTTTGTAAATATATCTTAAAGTTTTTGGTGTATAATGCATACATGTATGTAAAAAGATATTTTCAATGTAATGCTATACATATTAAATATATTGAAAAATTCTCTTCGTTCATAAAAGAAAATTTTTAACAAATCCAAACTATTCATTTGAAGCACATTTGACTCTGTTTTCATCTCTAAATGGGAAATGATTAATAATAGTTTTAAGTGAGATGCAATTGCTTATCCATGGCTACAGATAAAGTTAATTTATACCACAGTATTTTGTAAGAATTCCACAACACATAAGGAATGCAGCAGAACAACAATTAATGTATAACAGGTAATAAAAATGATTTTAAAGATACAAACAGTAATTTGATTTTTATAATAATATATAAGTTTAAATCTGTATCCTTAAAATTCTTGCATTAAAAGGAAAATACCTGACTAAAGATTTAGTATATTTAAAAAATATTTGCTATAAAAATATGACAAATTCAAACACAATATTAAGCAGAAGAGTAAAACTTATTGGAAATGTTTGATTACTTTACAATTTCTGATAGAACATGCAAAAGGTGATTTGAAATAATGTGATTTTGACATCTGATAAACATACTCTAAGCAACTATCTTTGATCGACGACGATATTGTCAAATTTATGTTAGAGCGAAATTTTTTTCTCAACATCATTCAACTTAGAAAAATTAGGATTGTTGTTGAATTATTTGAAATAGGTGCAATGTGAGAAAGAATTTGAATGAAGAGTCATCATGCTCATCTGTGCTTGCATGATACAAAATCGAACAGTCCTGTGACTGCTTGATATTCAGGGATAAAAAGTGGATTACCGATTAAAACATAAGATAAAGGGGAAAAAGTGAACTTTCAAAACTTCTCCTTCGACTTCTAAATTGAAATTTAACCTAAATAAGAGAAAGCTGTGTATATGGTAGCAGACTTGAAGACCAATACATTTTGAGCAGTTGAAACTTAACAAAAAATTAAATTCGTAATGTCAGCAATTGACTAATTTAAAAATAGTACTCCCAAAAAAGAGGTTAACGATGTTCACTAAGAAAGAAATCATAGCTTTATGATTCTGCTAGGCCATATGCATCTTCGGGAGCTCGTCAGAAATTTGCAGAGTAGGCTGGGAAATTCTAGCACATAGCTCATACTCTTCAAACCCAGAACCCTCTTATAATTACTTGTTTTCATCCTCAAAAGATTTTTTCCAGGCAAAAAGGAAGAATATATCAAACTAGCATTGATATTGTTTTTGCCATTAGGGTAACAAATTTTTTTTCAAAAATGAAATACTCAAAGTGTCATCATGCTAACAAGAAGTTATAAACAATGATAGTAATTACATTATTCAATAAAAATTATTCACAGGGTAAAACATTTATTATTTTGTTTTTATTCTAAAAAGGAACAAAACTTTCCAGTAGATCCAATATATCTATGCATATACTTATATATTTAGAGAGAGACCATGCAACCTGATCCACAGATCAAGCTCAATCCAAAGAGATGGTATTAGATTAATCAATTTAAGGTACACAAGAAGGTGCATTAAGAGAGCTTAAGAACTAATCCAAGAAGCATATTTCAGTTTTACTAGCAGACTGAATCTGATATTTAAGACTTCATGGGAGTAAATAAATTTGAAGCTTTTTAGAACAATTTGAGAAATTTATCAGTTATCATTTAACAATCAAAACGGTACAAAGTTATGATACATTTTTCAGGGAAATGTAAATATAAAGTGAAAATTTTGGAGAACTTAAAATTGAATATAAAAAAAGAATCATTGTGATTATCAACATAAAAGACAAGATTAAAAAATATTTTATATCCAATTTATTTAGCTGACTAGTCCATGTAATTTAAAAGGGTAGCATAAATATATTATTTATTTCATAAATATGCTTTTAATTGTTGATAAAATATTCAAAGCATTAGACTATTATTTGTAAAACCTGAAAAGTTTAAAATTTATAACAGGTAATATATAAAAATGATTTTAAAGATGCAAACAGTAATTTGATTTTTGTAATAAAATAAGTTTAAATCTGTATCCTTAAAATGAAAGGAAAATGTCTGATTTAAAGATTAAATATAATGTTATATTTAAAAAATATTTGCTATAAAAATGTGACAAATTCAAACTCACTATTAAAAAATCAAAACATACCAAATTCCCACTTAGATCAAATTGTAACATGTAATGGTCAGTGCTACCTATATATATCAATTTTGAAATAATTCTTGGTGAAGAAAATAAAGGTTTTGAATAATTATACATCCAAATGCAAGTACCAGAATCCTAGATAAAATCAAAAAAATTGGTAAAACAGCATATTTTAAAAAAAATTTAATGAAAACAAAATTCCAAATATGACCTACCATTTTTAAAAAAGCAATGATTCCATCCAAAGTTGCAACACATAAAGCTTGAAGCTCTTCACATAATATAGGTGAAGAGAATATGCTACCTTTAGATATTTTCCTTTTCCACAGAATTTCTCCATTCTGCAATAATTAGGAATTTAAACATATTTGTCCAACTATTAGTTACAATATTATATAACTTTTTAAGTATAGTTTGATATGTAATATCTCAAAATTTAAATAATTTTTTAAAATGAATTGTTATAAAAGCAAATTTTTATGAATAATTTATTCTTTTCATTAAGTATATATATTGTAAGATGGAAATATTGTGATTTCAGCAGGGGTTTCAATAAAGTATCACACTTATGAGCACATCTGTAAGCAGGTATATGATCAGCTGTATAATATCAAGAGAAAGTTCCAAGCTTATCATAAGATTGTATGCTATAAAAGCTGATTAAGCATTCATATTAATAGATGATAGTTTAGATTTGCATAGTTATCATCTTCAATGACAACCTCTAGAATGAGGGGATTGCACATACATAATGATTCATGTTATTGATTTCAACTGAATGCCATTAAAAATCCTTGGGATTCCCTTTGTTATTTTAATGTCTAAAAATTTCTACACACATGGAAATTGCTCTATGATATGAATGCCAATCATTTGACTACTGTTTAATCACTCCACAGAAATTATGATCAAACAATGAATACTAATAGAGGAAATGATCATGCATCTTATTAATGTTGTTATTGGTTTAACAAAACGTTTTTGCATATGGCTCTAACTTACCATTATATAGCTCAATAGTTTTATATTTGATTTGTGAACAAACATATTTGCTATATTTCTACTGTATTTTGTATCAATCAAAAAATATTTTTTATTTTACCACTTTTATGCTTAATTTTTGGAAGTCAATGCATAATCAAGATTTCATAGGCAGAAAATTATACAGAATATTGAAAAAATGATTGTTAAGAGAAATTTCCTGTTTTAAAACGCTAAATATGATATTATGTTTCAATTTTCATCTTAATTATTTCACAACCTAAGAAATATTTAAATCTAAATGCAAGTCTTTTTATACAATATAAAATTAATAAATATATTATTTTTTAAATCATATTTAAATTTTACTGTTTTCAGATAAATTTCAAAAAATTAAAAAAAAAAAAAAAAAATATTTTATTCTACAATACAATATTCAGGATTGTATGTATTTCAAGTTAAATTTCAATTCCTTTCTCAGATTTAAAAATATTTCAATATCACTGCAAAAAAATTATTTGTAAGTTGTATTAAGCACATTGAGTTTGATTCCTTTTAAATATGTTTTAATAGAAATCAACATTTGTAAATCAGTTCAATTTATTATTTCATATATACAAAATATTTTAAAATTATATATAATACAAATTCATTTAAGAAACATATTTTAATGGTATATAATCATAGATTCTGAAAAAAACTTTCACTTAAAAATTAAGCATGCATTGCAAGTCGTTGATATTATTTCTGAAGATATTTAACTATATTTAATAAGCAAACTTATACATAACTTTTTGTTTTATATTTTATTAAAGAGCTAATTAATAATTTACATGTGACTCATATTGTATTAAAAATTATTTGTATAGTAACTAGTAAAGCAAATATTTGTATAGTAATTTTGGAATTTTCTAGGTTTATCTTAAGTAAATTATAAGTGCAAAATTCTAACTGAATAGTATCTGATTTAATCAAGTTGTTTTCAGTTCCAAAAGATATATATTTATAATAGTAATTAAAAATAAAATACGATTTGATACTAAATATATTGAAACATGAACTTATATTTTTAAACGGCTTACAACATATTTTTAAATTCAATAAAAATATATACTTCCAACATTCTTAATAATTCAAGTATAATTTTATATAAAAAAAGATGTGTGCAATAATTAAACTAAACATTTATATACAAAAACAAAATTAAATTGAATTCATAAAATATATATGTGTATGTATAGGAGAATTGTATAATGTTTAAATTAGTATTAAATTTCCATTTCTGACAAGTATTTTAAATCTGCTTCAGTAAAAATGTTTGAATTAATATGATAATTATTGATATAATTTTACATATTGTATTATTAATATTTTCTACTTAAATATTTTTAAGAAAACTAAATTTTTGTATATACTTTGATTTTTGCTTCTGGAAGCTAACAACTGTAATTTTCTAAATGTATAGTAAATTTGCATGTTTAAGGTATCATAATGCACACTAGTTTTCTTAATGCTTTCCTTAATTTGATAAATATTCTAGTGTTTATTTGTTTTTAAAATATCATAATTTGAAAAATAAGTTTAAATAATAGTGCAAAATATCTCAACTAATTTAATTTAGAAAACTAGAATTACAGTTAATATTTCAGAAAATATAATCACTACTATTAGAAATTCAATGTCATTTAATAAGCAGAGAATAAAAATCTTTAATAAAACTGAATTTAATATGACAAATTTAAAGTACTCACATTTTTAAGTGCATATAAGTTTTTATCATGGGAACCAATGAAAATAATGTTTTGTTTTGAAACAACTGGAGAGCATTTTACTTCTGCTCTTGTTTTAAATTTCCAAATGATACTGCCATCTTTAACATCAAAACAATATAAATGATGATCATAGCAACCTTAAAATAAAAAATAATTATTTTAAAAATAGCATTAAATAATATTTTACAAATACCAATTTATTTGATGAACAAAAAAATTAAAAACGTAAAACATAAAGTATACCTAAAAAATTTAAAATAAATTTTCTTTTTTTAACCAGTCATTCTGTATTGTAACAAAACTTTTAAATGAAATTTTTATCTTCTTAACATATGTGCAATAAAGGACATAAATACTGAGATTTTGAATTAGTGATTTTTTTTGGTTTCTAATGGCGGGCACTTTTGAGCAAATATAGTACATTAGCCCATTAGCCACAACAAGGCTGGAAACTGCTACTCATTTTATCGTTACCCGGTGGGCACCTGTGAACCAAGTCACAAAGGTACGAGTAGCATCGCCCACGCCACACCAACACAAACCCGTTTATAGAGCGGGCCACATTCATCCATCATCTCATGAAAGGAAAAGAAACACAGAAAGAGAAAGTACATCCATGTCCGAGCCGGGATTCGAACATAGGTCCTCCCCATCCGTAATCAGTTACGCTAACCACTAGACAGGTTGGGCGGCTTCATTAGTGATTATTAAACATTGAAATTTTAAATAAGTTATAATTATTTTGAAACAAAAATGAATTTATTTTGTTGTTAAAATACTTAAGTTAAGTAGGTAAAAAAATTCTGCTCCGTTAAAACTTTTATATATTTTTAAGTAACAGAAAAATAATAAAGACTGTTCTTCACTCAATGGTCATTTTTTGAACACAAGGCCAATTTAGAAAGAATTAGAATTTTTCTTCTAAAATAAGTTATTATTTCATTATGCATTTTTTTCCTTTCAGTATTTTTCATTTCTTATTTGAAGAACTGAAACATTTCATTTCCTTAATGAAATTTTTATGGGATAATTAAGATCCTTAAATCAATTATTTATAATTTAATACTTGAAATGTCTCTATTAATAAATAAAAAAACTTTTTTACTTTAAGCTTTTGGAAAAGTGTACATTTATTTAAAGGAATATTCAATTTTTTTGAGTAAGATTGTCTATTTTTAATTCTCAGAAACATAGCAAAAATATTTGTTAAAGTAATTAAAATTCAAATATGTTGTTTTGGAGATTATATATTTTAATAATGATTTGAGATTTTATGGAAGTTTTTTAGAATGTATCTATTAATTATAATATTAGAATTAGACTAAAGCCAAATTTTTGAGATAATAATGTATTAATCTCTTGGATATACTAATGTTACAATGATGAAAGAATAATGAGTGACCATAATCGCCTGAAATTAATATAGTTTTTTTTATAATAATGAATTCACAAATATATTTCTATTTATTATATTTCAATAAATATATTATCAAAAATATAAACCATTTTCCAAATTTCTTATTGACAATTAGAAAATATATATTCCATTCTTTGAAGGAAGTGCTGAGAAAGATTTAAGAACTTGAATTTTATTTCTCACAGTTCAAAACTTCTGAATCCTCTACTGATATTTTTTAAATGTTTTAAGCCCTACTTTTATTGATTAAAATCATTATTATTAAAATTACAACAATAATGAAGTAATATAAATAAATTAAATTAATGAAACTTTAAATCAAATTATTCAATTCATGTATAATGCTTCATAATAGCTTCTCAAAATTGTTACATGGAAACACAATATATATACATATATTAAAACTAATTCATTCAGTATTTTGAAAACCTGTATTTTTATTTATTATTTTATACAAAAACAGGAATATAACTTTTAAAAAATCTTTGAAAATCAAAAATATTACAATATATTATAATTAAATAATTTTAATAATATCAATGAAAATTATCTGCTTTTAATTTGTAAATAAAGGATTAAGAGATTTGCAGGATTCAGGAATTTTCATAAAAGACAACTGAAAGTCTTTAACTTGAAGTACAGAATAGAAATAGAAATACTGTATAAAACTATTAAATGTTTTTAAATTTGTTTGTTGAAATTATTATTTCATGTAATTTGTAATATTTTAAGTTATATGTATATAAAATTATATATATGTAGAATAGTAAGAAGAAACTATACAATTCAATACAAATAGGACAAAGTCAAGAAAAAACTATATAATACAAATAGGGAAAAAAGGAATAGGGACCACTTCTTCATCAGGTGAGAAATGGCCAACTATACAAATAGAACCTTACTTGCATAGTTTACTTACTTCCCTATTTGTATTTTTTCCCTATTGTTTTTTGCAATTTGTATTACATAGTGTTTCCTTGATTTTGTCCTATTTGTATTAAATTGTATTGTTTCTTCTTGCTACTGTCTATATATATATATATATAATACAATAAGAGAATGAGGATAAAAAATAAAAACATAAAAATGAATAAGTAATAGTAAATTAAAATATTTTATTTATAATATAAATAGGTAATTATAAACAAACTCAGAAATATTAAATTTTTCATGTTATAAAACATTATATAAATAATTAAAATAAGAGAAAACTAGCATTTTTTACCTATTGTAGAAGTAAGTTAATAAGATTTCAACATATCTCACTTTAAAAAAAAATTAAATGCATATATATATAATATAAAAAATCAACAAATCAAGTTTATATATATATATAAGGATAGAAATATAAATAGTGTTATAATATTTAAAAATAAAAGTTTTTTAAAATTTTAAACTTTCTAATAATATAGAAAAATAAACTAGTAATTAATTTTTTTTAATTAGTAATAATTGTTAGTAGGGAACCTAAATGTTTTTAACTTTTATAATTTAATGTCAATTGACTTAAAAAATCCATATTTAAATTTAGTACTAATTTGTGAAAAAATTAAAAAATTTTATATATTCAAAAAGCATACACAACACTGAAGAAAAATACACTAAATTTGTATGCAAGAAATATTTAGCTTCATTAAAAAAGTGATAAATTTTATGATTTATTTTGTTTAATATACTGTTGGTGGTTATAATACTAGCTCTTTAATAAAAGTTTAAGGATTTAATATCACAAAAAAGTAAAAATTAAAGATCATACTAATGCAAGATATATTAACAAGCTTTAAGTTGTGACTTTTAAAACGACTTTAGTCTCAAGTAACACCCAATATTAATAAATTTATATTAAAAAATTCGAATTTGAATTGTTTACTATAAGGTAAATTATTTCTTAAATTTAGAAATTTCAAATGTAATTTAAAATTTTTTGAAATATATAATTACAAAAATAAAAAAATAAATAAAATCTTTCATATTTAAATTAAATATGATCCTTCATGTGCTTACCCACGAATACGAAATTTCCACAGGAAGATAAACAAGCTGAAGATTCAATTCGATTTGGAAGACTTACTTCCCACTGAATATTTCCTGCAACCATATTAATACAACAAAATATTCCTGCATGTGATCCAATGAAAGCAAGTTTTTGTCTTAATCTGATAAAATATTAAAAAATATTTTAGTGATTTAAAGGAAAATTTAGAAATAAATTTAATTTGTGATTATATAACAGAATAATTAATTCAATATTGTATTATAAGAAACAAAATAAAATACATAATATTGTAAATTTATTACTAAAGCTAAATTACTCTATAAATGTAATTTAATGATATATAAAATAATAAATTATACATGCATCGATTTATTTACTTTAAAAATGCAAATTTTGTGTAATCCTATAATTAACAAAAGTAAAAACAATTATTCAATTAATGTCCCGTTAAATAAAACATGAGATTTGCCTTTTGAATTATTGTTATTAAATGCATATGGAGTTATTGAATATTACAAGAAAAAAATTTTAAAATTGAGTTTAATGACATTTTAAGTTAGTTCTTTCATAAAAATTGAATCTTTTGAGGAATTTTTTAAAAATAAAATTAATATAAACTTACACAATAAATTGCACAACACATGGTGAAGCATCTATGCATTTCTTTAAGTTAAACTTAAATTTCACATTTAAAGTGAAGCTACTATCTTCTTTTAGATTGATTTTTGGTTTCTGCATAGTAGAGTGTCCTTCTAAATGAGTGCATTGCCAAATATTTCCTTGCCTAAAAATCATTTCATAACACAGAAAGCTTTTCACATTTTCAAGACACTCTTTTTTTAATGGAGGTTCAAATGTTTCATCTTGTAGAGAAATAAGATTATTACTGTTGATTTGAGTTACTTTCTTATTTTGCAAATATGATAACACAAGTTCAATTACATCATTAAAAGTCTGATTCAGAAGCATTTCTACTAAATCAGGAGCTAATATTCCAAATTTCCACTCAATATCTGAAGACATTTGAAGAGCAGAAATGGAATCACCACCACTTATAATAAAATTAGCTGTTTCATCAAAATCATTTTGATTTGTATACTCCTGAAAGGATAAAACTAGAATATATAAACATAAATTTAAAATATAATAAATATATTATTGTATTAAAAAATATATCCAGTAAAGTATTAAGCCACTTACATTTTATTAACTATTAATTTCAGAAAAGCAATTTTATATGAAAAAAAAATTTCAATCTATACAAAATTTTAAATGCAAAAGATATTTTTGTTTGAAATATATCATTTAAACTTTAAAATATTACTAGCTTTAAAGAAAAATTTCTTATACAATCAAAACTGGCAGATATATTTTGAGGTTTTAAGTTATCTTTTAATGATCACTGACTACAATATATTTTTGTTCATTAAGGAAATGAATGCAATGAAATGTTAAGAAATTTCATGATTTATCTTTTTAAGATTTTGTTAACAAAGATTTTTTGATTTACTATTATTTTATATATTTTACATAAAATGTTCCATGTTTTATCATACAAATGTAAATGGAGTAATATACATAATGAAATTATGTACAAAATTTATATTAAATTTATGAACTATTATTGTCTTAAGATTTCTCTAATAATTTGGGATTGTATAAGATCTTATTCTATAAAAAAAGAACTGTTGGCAGTAGTTTTTCAGTTGAGTCATTTGATCAAAAATATACAACCCAAATAATAAAAATATATGAAAGATATTTGAGTCAAACATTTATATTTCCTGCAGTATGAGAAATGTATACTTGTTTTAGTCAAATAATCATATAAGATAAAATTTTAGTTCAAATGCAAACAAAACTTTACATAACAATTATTTCTCAAGAAACTATTATGTAGAAAATTTTTCTAAAACTTTAATATATTATAAAAATTTATGAATTTGTAGCATGCTAATTCCTCAGATTTAAATCTATCATTGATGATACTTAATATAAAATGCTTATTTACAATTTTACAACAATATAAGTGTACACAGTATAAAATATTTTATAAAAATATAAAGTTACAATAATTTTATAAATTTTAGTCATATAAATATCAAATTCTTTTGAAATCATTAAAATACACATGCATAAAATTTTATTATTACTATGAGCAATAAAAAATTTCACATGACAATTTTCATTTTGTATTTAAATTTTGTACAAGAAAAAATGTAGAATGTGAAATATTTTTTAATTTGAATTGAATATTATGGCCAACGATTTGGACGATTTGTAATTGTATAGTGAGTGTACAACATTGCGATGAAAAAACTTATACAAGTATTGAAATGTATATATATATATATATATATATATATATATATATATATATATATATATATATATATATATATATATTATAAAAGTAGCAAAAAAAATTTAGGAAATTTAGAGCATTTGTCCAATTTTTATTTAGGCCATTTTCTAGAGAAAGAAATTAGCACTATAAAAAAATTTTGATTCTTGTCTCACCTTCCACATATCTGAAATGATTCCAGAACAATTTTGAATAGGAGTTATTACAAAATCTTGTTTCTCAATTTTGTCACTGCTGAACTTTAATAATTTTCTGTAATCAATTTTTCCTAAAATGAAGTAATATATTTTTTATTAAATGAGTAAAACTGCATACCAAGCTGTCAGTATATAAATTCGACAAATCACCACAAAAAAAAAAAAAAAAAATTAACTCCTCATAAATGTCCACAAATTCTTATTTTATGATTTAATCTATTTAATTCTTTTTCTGGAAACCTAATCGGTCTAAATAATTAAATTTGTAAAAGAAAATTTCTATTTAAGTTCAATTCAATTTGATCTTTAAAAACTTACATTTTAAAATGTTAATTTTAAATTAATTTTATTATAATCAAGTATAAAAATGATTTAAAATTTACAAGTTGGTATGTTGGAAAATATTACTAAAGGTACTTAAAACTTACAAAAATGCAATGTTTAGTAATTTCTTTTTCCAGTGCTTTTAAATATTTACATACTTTGAAGGATTTTACAAAGACTTAAAATACTTTGATGTCATACAGGCAAAAAATGTGAAAACGCTAAAGATTTTTTCTAAAAAATTATATTTTTTTAATGTTATTTTTTAAATAACAACATAAGAAAAGTCATTTCATGAATAAGCAATATAAGTCTCATATTACATACAATACACCCATTTTAAGATCTCAGATCTTTGCATTAAAATTGTTTAATAAGTTTAAACATTAAATGATTTTGATGCAAAGATTTTTACATTTTTTTGCAGATTGCATGATATATGATAATATTATGAAATTTCTACAACTCAAAACTTAATTTCCTTGATTTTCTGAGAAATTTAATAGTACATAGCTCAACTCTCTCTCTCTCTCTCTCTCTCTCACACACACACACACACATATATATATATATAATTCACTCCTCTTACTTCACAAACATATGCAAAAAATATAAAGTTCCCTAATCTTTTAAGCTAGAAGTAAATATATCATCACATAATTTTTTTTATCTAGGGAAATATATAAGAATTACAACTAGCAATGAATACTGAAATAATAATTTTTATAAATATTTCACATCAGAAATATTTTTTGAAAAAATATCCATAAAATTTAGAAAAACAAAATTGTGAGAAAACGAATGATAGTAAATAATTTTCTTACAAAACATTAATTCAAAATAAATTTAAGAGTTTAAAATTTATTTAATAAATTAGAAGCCTACATTTTGTTTGAAACATAAGACCCTAAAAATTGAAATGACAAAAATATTAGCAAATTATAAAACAATAACATTCAGAATTTGTTGCAATTATGAATTTTAATATACATTAGTAATGAAAACTTAGATAAATTATTATAATTGAATAATAATTAGTAAATTTGAAAAATGTAAAGTTTAATACCAAAATATTTCTGCCATTCAGAGGTTATTCAAAGACAATAACCATCATAAAATTTGGATTAAATCTTTTCAAATTGATAAAATTTCCTTTTATTATTTTTGAAACTATTAATTGATATGAATACTGTATTATTTTTTATTTAAACAGTAAAAATTAAGAAATTTAAAAACTAAAATAAGATTTTCTAATTTCCTCTTATTTCTGAAAATATTTCAGTCACATTGTTATTAATATTAAAATAACCTACTGACTGTTTAAAAATAATCTTCAATAGTTTTATGCAGTATATATTATATTTAATATATACTGATAATATTTACGACAATTCAAATGTATCAAAATATAGAATCATAATATAATGTAAGTACATAAATGAAAATAGCTTTTGTTTAGCAAGGTAAATAAATGAAAACTATAATGACATTAATGCTTTATAAATAAAATGTTGAAGGAAAAGACTAAAAATGAAAGTCATGGACTTAGTTGTAAAATTTATATCATAAACTTCCTAATTATTTATTTACCATTCTTTTACTTGGTTTACTAAAAATATACAACAGAAAACAGTATGGATAATTTCACTTGTAAATTTATAAAACTGTACTTGAAATCTGCAGATGAAATAATTATTAAGAGCGAATTTTTCTTCTAGAAAATCATTTTTGTTCTAACTCAATACAAATAATTTTATTTTGCTCCAATTAATAAAATCATTCAATATTTTTAAATTACTCAAAAATTAATACAGAAATGCATTTTATATTTAAATACTCTTTTAAGGAATAAAAGTTTTTTTTGTATTCCAATATTTTTACAAAAGCTGAATATGATATAAAAATGTTAAAGTTCATCCAATAATTAAGGATTCCTGAATTATCATAAAAAACATTTTTTAAATTAAAAATTAATATACATGAATCAAAGTTATTATGAAATAAAATCAGCAATTAATTAAATTTATTACAAAAAATGTGCAAAACTTTAAATTCTTAGTATATTGTAATAAGAAACAATGAAAATGATCAGTTTATAATTATATATTTCAAATATAAACAGAATTAAAGATGTTAATATAAATCTCAAGCACAAATAAAAATATCAAATTAAATTATTTTGCTACTAATATATTGAAAAGTGTTTATATTTCAAAACAATAAACAAAAATAATATATTAGAAAAATATAAGACAAGTTTTGAATTAATAAAAAAATTATCAGATTAAAGAATAAATAAAATTTCTAGTGTTATAAAAGAAATATAGTAATTTTCTCTCTTATTATGAATTATTATAAATTACAATAATAAAAAAATACATCAATTCTTTATTTCTTCATTTAGATGAAATATTATAAATACAGCATGATTCAAACAGAAATAATTTAAATTAAAAGTAATTTTCAGAAACGAAAATACTAAGCCAATGTTCACATTACAATAAATATTATTTAATATCAATGAATATTTTCATATTTTCTTCTTTCCCATGAAAAAATTAAGTTTAACATTTTGTGTATCAGCCTTATTTGACAAACATATAGAAACTAAATCATTTAAATTACCATTGCAAAATAATATAATCTTCTAATGTTATAAAACTTTAAATATCAAATAAATGAATTGGTCATTAGTTAAATTGATTCAAATTCAAAATTTTATTTTGAACTAATAGAACTTTATTAGAATAATAACAATTTAAGATTTCTTAAGAAATGCATACTTATGTTATAAAAATAGTCTCTACAATAAAAAATAATGTGTATCCTTTACATATACGTATAAATTTAAATATTATATAGTTAAAATATAAGATATATTTTCAAAAATAAAAATAAAGAAAGCTTCAATTTTTAATTGCTTATTACTTATTCAATTTGTTTACTTATTTTTTATATATATTAATCAATGACCAAAATATCCAACCTTTTATATAAATCAATAACTAAATTATCCAATTTGAAATAAATAATGTTGAATAAATATATATAATTTGAAATACATTCAATTTGAATAAATATATGTAATTTGAAAAATATTCTATGATAATTTTAATAAAGTTTATACTTCATTTTTTAATAATTGTTACATAATATTTAAATGATAAATACTTCAAAATCATATGAAGTGTGAAAATTATAATTAAAAAAATTACAAAAATTTTCATCTTTTAAATAATAATTCTGTAAAATAAAATATTTATATTTAAGGCAACAATATGTAAGTGTATATTAATGTTACTACATAAAATTTTAATATAGCATAAAAAACTTCAAATCATATT
This sequence comes from Latrodectus geometricus, assembly GCA_026290005.1. Lineage (NCBI taxonomy): Eukaryota > Metazoa > Arthropoda > Arachnida > Araneae > Theridiidae > Latrodectus > Latrodectus geometricus. The sequence continues at coordinate 21,325 of JAPDSC010014325.1, read as the reverse complement.
ACATTGGTATTATAAAAAACATTCTATAATAACTTAATACCATTTTATTTTATTTGACAATATAATATTTCTAAATGATAGAATTTGTACAAATATTGAGTAGTTAAAAAGTTTTAAATCAACTTAGATCACCTATTCTGAAATATTATGATAGTTAATTTGGTATATTCTTTCAAAAATATAAATTAAATAAATTAATAATTTTATTTTAGAAATAATTTTTAGGTAATTAACATTTAACAAATTTTCATTAATTAGGAGATCTGAAATAATATACCACTTCAACAACATTGTCAGTAATTACTCTAATAAAATATTCTATAAAGTTTGGTAATCAGAATTGAAAGTAATAAAACGAGAATATTATTAGGCTGTTAAACCAAAGTAAAGGACTTGTTTAATACATTGCTAAATGTCATAGCGATTTTTGATCTTAAAAATATTTAATGTATTTTGTTATACATAATATATTTAGTTAACAAAATTATTTTTTATAAAAATTTTTAAAAAATTATTATAACAAATCAAATGAGATATACAGACATTTATACTTATGATTTCACTGCAAGACATTAATACATGATAAAAAATTATTTATAATACATAAAGAGAAATGCAGAGATTCACATCAATGGTTTTATAAATCATTACAAGGTATAAGCATCAAATTTACTATTATTGGGTAATACTACTTAAGAAGATTAATTTCCAAGTTACATAAGTGTTATTATCAAATAGCCAATAAAATCAATACAGCTACATATCTAATTAAGTTGAAGTTTAATTTTTCAGCAGAAAAATGTATTTTACTAAAATTTTGTTTCCTTTAAAAATTTGTTAACCTTATGTAACTCATAAATAAATAAAAATAAAACTAATTTAGTTAATTTTATTCTTGTATCTGAATAAAATGGGGAAAGATCATTTTTAAAGAAATAAAAAATGGTCAGAGGCATACATTGGTAAAAATGTATATACATATAAGTGACAAAACATTTTGAATGTTACCGTGTAATGTTAAAGGTATATGTGGCACTGTGATCAATTCAACAATTGGAAGATTTAAAACAGTTTCTCTTAGTTTTGTTAGCATAATAGATCTCTTCTGATTCAGAAATGTATCATTTATTTTTTCTTTCCAAACAATAAATAAGAAAATTCTTAGAGAATTATGATCATAGTAAAGAGCATGGTTAGATATATCCATATCAAGGTCAAGATAATTTTTTATATTCTGAAGATATAACTTTTTCCCCTTATACTTTATAACATCATCTTTTCTCTTTTCAAAATAAATATTTCCATCAGAAGTTTTGTGTACTATGTCACCAGTTGGTCTCAACAAATCAATCTCATTATCTGGACACTGTTCCTCATTAATGATACACCATCTAAGTTTTCCACCTAAATTTTAATTTAAAATGCATTGCATGAGCATAAAATTTTAATATAAAATTTAAATAAATAACATTTTGCTACTGTGTATCAATGAATATAATAAAAAAAAGAATAAATTTTATGCATACAATAAATCAATTTAAAATTAATAAAATAAATGTATTGTTAAATGAGATCATTTAAATAAAAATTAAAATTTTAATTCAGATAATACTAAATTTCAATCTAACATATTATTCAAAATAATATTTATATTTAAATCTAAATATTATTCAAAATAATATTTATATTTAAATCTAATATCATATTATCTTGATAATTACATTATCAAAATAATTCCTTTTTCTTAGATTTATTACTAACCTATGTGAAGTTCACCTTGTTTATCAATTTTGAGAGTTGTATTCATAAGAGGTTCACCTAAAGGAATGGCAGAAACGGCAATGCTGAAATTAACAAAATCATAACAAAATATAGGATGATGAAAGTAAACAGATTTTATCTAAAGAAATCAGTTATTCCTTCCACTTTGTATTAAAAATTGTATTTATATCATGATTATAAAAATTTACAGTTGCACACACATGTATACATATACTATTTATTTAAGTGTTTTCATTATGTGATCATATAGTTAAAAATATATAATCATAAGAAATTAAAGAAGCTAACAATAAATTATGGATTGAAAAATTTAATACTTTCAGATAAATGAGTACAAAACTTTAATTTATTTTAATACATCCATATTCAAAGAGTAACTCTATTTCAAAATTAAATTTCGAGAATAAAAAATTTACTATCATTAATGCATCTAAAGTCACTTAAAATAACCATTTAAAGTTATAACATAAAATTCACTTAGTTGTTTTTTAAGTAAATATAATATTTTATAAAAGAGATAATAAAAAACAAGAAAATTGAGGATATAATTTTCTGGTAAGAAATTATAGCGAAAATGTAGAAATTCCTGTTTCCTTTTAAATAAGAAAGTCTTAGAAGGTATTTGCTTTTAAACAATTTTCTTCAAAAGATCAATAATTATTTATTTACAAGATCATATTTAGAAAGTTATGGAATACCTAGCTTTACAAAAGGTTTTTTTTTTTAATTATTTATTTATGTAAAACATGTTTTTTTAAAAACATGTTTTTTTAAAAATATGTTTTACATGTTTAATAAAAACACATGTTTTACATAAAAATGAAAAAAAAAATATTTATATTGATTAGAAAGATTAAGCATCAATAATTCAGAATTCATACAAGTAAAATGAGTTATAATTTTCTAATATTTTGCAGTTACATGAAATCTAATATTTTGCAAGTTCATTTGTTTATTGACTTTAAACATTAAACTAAAAAAAACACTCACTTTTTCTTTAAATTGATTTTGTAACACATTGCCCAACATGAAACTTCTGTTAACCCATAAAGATTGAATAAATGTGTTTCATTTCCTTTAGATACCCATCTTAATAATTTTCTTCGAGACGGGCAAACTTCCCCACCAAATGCTAAGATTTTCAATGTAGATTTTTTATTTAATAAATAATTTTGAATAAATTCTTCTCCTAAACTGTTGATAAGAGAAGGAGTTCCCTGTAATAGAATTAAATATTCATAGTGGTTTGACATTTTAAGCTGTATATATACATTGAATATATATATATATATATATATATATATATATATATATATATACACCTAAGTCTGTTTTTACACGGTAGATTGGTTCCAGAAGAAGCCGTGTAAAAAAAAACGTGTAAAAAAAAAACATTGATCTTATACAAAAATGGGTGATTTGTTCCTAATCTCTAAAACCTATTAAAATTAGTGAAAAACAAGAATTTTTAAGAACAAGAATTCATGTTTATTTTATTAAATCAAATATATAATGCTTATTTTCACAAGCATAGTAATTAATGATAAAAAAGATATGCACTCTAATCTTAAAAGTAATATAAATTAAATGTATGGCAAGTTCAGGAACTAAAAAACTATGTTGTGAACGAAAAGAATAGGTTATTCAATTTTTAAGGTAAAAAATAAAATAAAATAGAATAAGTGATAATCATAAATACAACAACATAAATTTAATTGCTGTCGTCATCAGTTATTCGTAAATAACTGAATAAATACAAAATATTTTTTGGCTTACCTTTTATCTTAATGCGTTAAAATTAAATTTAATGGAAAATCAAATTTGCCTGCAAAAAATTTCTTTACCAAACACGTCTTATTGCATTGACAGTTCACAAAATATTAACACGTTTCAATTGCTCTGACCAGTAAATTTTATTGTATGCACATAAAGGGAATTCCCCTACTTGTTTGTACGCGCTAAAGGGGAATTCACTTAAATCTTTAAGCTAGTGTTCGCAAACTATCGATGGTTTCAGACTTTTTTCTTTCATAAATACTTTTTTGTGATATGAACATACTTCGCAAAAATTAAATTTGACAAAAAAAATTTAAGTACATAAAATTTCAAATCGTGCTAAATGGAATAAAATCGTGTAAAAAAATAAAAAATATTCAATTTTCAAACCGTGTTATATCAAAACCGTGTACAAAAAGACCGTGTAAAAACAGACTTAGGTGTATATATATATATATACACTAAAATTAGAAAAAATAAATTTTAATAAATATACAACAAGAATTAGAATAAGCAATAGACTATTTATAGCTCTTAAGGAGCAATATTTATATTAAATTATAAAATTTAATACAATAAAGTTCAATCATTTTGTATGATGTGAAAATTTATGTGCAAGCACAAAAAGTTAGGGATAATAATAAATGAAATAAATAGTAGAATAATAGATAAATAGAGAATAATAGATGAATAAGTAATAGATGAAAAAAATAAATAAAGAAAGATAAGCAATCATTTAAGTTTTTAAATAATATATTAGGAAATTAAGAAAATATTTTTATTTGAATTGTAGATAAATTAAATTTTTAAAAAAATAGTTCCCAAATGATCAATAAATTTGTCTTAATTCTAATTTTAAGAAGTGTTTAAAAATCTTAACATAATTACCTGAAGAACAGTAACCTTGTTATGAATGATAATTTCAGAAAGTTTCCTTGGTATGGATTTGATTAAATCAGAAACAATCACTAAAGTACAACCAGATGTAATTGAAAGGAAAATATCAATAATACTGGGATCAAATGTCAGTGGTGAACATAAAAGAATCACATCTTGAGGTGTAATTTTAAATCTAGATCTAAAATCAACATTTCATTAAGATAATAATATATAAATTGACATACAAAGATATAGGATAAATATTGCTCATATTTCATCACATAAAAATAAATTCAGTAGTCTGTTAATAAACAGTATATTTTCAATCACTTTAAAATACATAAGTTACAAAGTGTTATGAAATTAAACATCTATTGGGTTGGCAAGAAAATAATTTCAGTTTTTCAGTGTGAAATGAGACTGAAGCTAAGACTTTTAATATGATTTTCATATATTGTGTGTGATACATTTAACTGTTGTGCAATCTTTTGCAGTTATGACTATTCAATTTATTATAGCTTTTATTTTGTCATCTCAACTTTAGAAGATCGACCAGAACGTTGGTCATCCTTCAGTGAAAAATCTCCAAAACGAAATTTTTAAGTCATTTCTGACACATGTATTCTGTTAAATATTCAAGAGCATAAACTCCATATCTTTTTGTATACCTCAACTGTTTTCTTATCCCTATGAAAATAAAAATGTAAAATGGGCCATATAAATGTTTATTTTTATGCTCCATGTTAAAACTGACCCTAAATTGACAGTTGTAAAAAATACTTACATAAATAAAATAAACATAATTTGTTTGTGTATCAATCTACAGATATTGATTACCAAATCTCAAAAAGAAAAAAATTCTAACAGGAACAAAAGAGTAACAAAACAAGCACAACACTGCCTTCTATTGGAATTCAAAATTACTTTCTTCTTAACCCAACATAAACTTTACAAATTGAATATAAATAAAACTTGAGGGAAAGCTAAATTGCTAAACTCCTAAGAATATTAAAAATGCAACACCAAATAAGCATTTAAAATAAAAATATATATGATGGATATATAAATACCCAATTCACTAACACATGTAAACTTTTTAATGTTTTATCAGTTAAATCAAATTACATATTAAATATTTAAGAAAATATTTGCTTGTAAAACCAAACATAGTTTTTTTCTTCTTTTTAAAGTGAAATAAAAACAATATTTTAGTAGAATATTAGACTTCTACAGAATTGTTAAATATTCTGTTAGAATTGGCAAAGATTAAAAGTAATGCTATATCCTATCACTAAATCAGCCAATGAATATTAATTATCTATACACAGTAAATAAATGATATGAAAACACAAAGACTATTGAAAATGCTTAAGATATAAGAAGTGGAAAAGGAGAATTCAAAATGAAGATATCACATAAAGTAATTGATGCTTTTGAAATAACTGAGTTGAATTTGGTATGATAATTTAATTCAGCAAGAATCGTTTATAATATTCAAATGAAATAGAAAAATTTTGATCTTCAGCACTATTGCAAATGAAACTTCTAAGGAAATTATAAAAAAATGTGTTTGTGCTCTATAACTGTTTACACCTGATGGCAAATTAGACTACAGTTTAAAGTAAATTCCAAATCACTACAAACATGTATGCCTAAATGAGTATTTAGCTCTTGTATTGTTAAAGGGAAGGCAAAAGGGTTAACTCTTCAGTTGTCAATTTGGCAAAATATTTCATTAAAATAAGTAAATAATTCATTTTGTAAAAAAAATTTATTATTTTGCCAATAGAGTGTAAATTAAAAAGTCTTTTAAATGATAAGTATTAGTGATTGTGAGTAAATCTTCTATAATATCAAATATTCTTCTATGATATTAGAAAAAACTATTTTACACTTAGAATAGTTTCAGTTAATTAAAAAAATGACGGTTGCCAAATTCTGCTGATAAAAGTTCAATGAATATCCAGTTAATCAAACACTATCTTCAACAACAATTTTTTAATTATGACTTTTTATTTAAAGAGAATATAATCATTTTAAATTATTAGAAAGCATTTAATAAATTTTCAATTACATCTATAAGTAGCAAAGTGTGAACATACACTACCACAAATTTTACATATATGAATTGCTTACTTTAAATCAATAATATTAGGTAAGATACATTGATGTGGAACTTGTACAATCTTTGGTTCTCCTGTTGAACCTGAAGTTTGAATTATGTATGCCAGTTTAGATGTAGATAATGGAATTTTTTGGAGTGAAATATTTGAACTGGAACATATTTCATTAGAACAATTTAATGATTGCAAAATAGTGAAAGAAAAATTATTTATTGATGTAGATATTTTCTTTTCCCAGCAAGAACAAAGTTCTTTAAGATCCTATAAAAATAAGTTTCATAAAATAAATATGCATACAAAAGTAGAATATATTTTATTTAAAAGTGATAATAATATGTTCTATTAAAAAATATACATCTATTAAAAAATCTTAAAAATAACCTATTTAAAAGTTTCCAATAAAAGAGAAAAGAATTTCTTTACCAAATTAAAGTATTAATAATATAATCCTGCATATAATTAATTTTTGTACATAAAATATACGAAAATTATATTACATTTAAAAAATAAAAATAGAAAAAAACTTATAAAAAACATAATTTTGCTTAGAAAGTTAAAATTTACAGTTAATTCTATAAATTACAAACAGCCAACATAATATGATCAAAATGATAAATCTTTAAATAAAAAAAAAACAATAAGAATAAATTCATTTTCAATATTTTAATTAATGTTGAAAAATTGTAAAGTAATTATTTTAGTTTATTTAAATTTAGCTACAATAATTATCCTATGTTATATATGCATTAATGAAGGCATGTGTTATGTATTATGAAGGTTTTTAAAAAAACTTGCAATTACTTTTTGTCATTCCAATGTAAAGGGAAAGTAAATATGGGGAAAAAATGGATTTTAGATATAATTTTATTAAACTATTAAAATATTTAACTTCTTATAAAATTTAAATTTGTATTTTTCACTAAAGAAATTTATAAAATTAAGTATATTTTTAAATACAGTATGTACCTTTCTATTTTATGAAGCTATAAATTACACAAAACTTTGAACTGATGAGAAAGTAAAAAATATGCTATGTTTTGAAAATTTTAAGATAAAGACAGAAATATGAAGGAATAATTTTAATATACAAATCAAGTTTAAAAAAAAAAATTACCGCATTTTCCTGTACATAATCCACAGTGGAGTATAATCTGCAAGATTTTTTTTTCAAGTAAAAGAAAACAAAAGGGTATAATAACCTGTAGCACCATATAAAGTGGTAATGTAATGTGAAATATAAATACATTAGAAATGTGAAATATAAATACATCTTCAAGGAAATAGATTCAAAGTAAAACAAAATGCTTTATTCTTCATTTGAAGTTTACATATAAAAAATTAGACATAGATAACTGTTTTATTCATGAAAGAAAATCCAGTATTGGTACATTAGTAGGCTGGATTCAAACTGATGTCATGGTATTGCATTAGTAATTATTTTCATCAAGCATTCCTAAAAATTATACCAAAAAATTAATAATTATGTCAAAATCTATACCAATTGGATAGTTTACTTTTTTTAGTACTTGCTATATCTTTGCAAAAAACTTGAGTCATAAGAAATAACCTAACCATTTATCATACAATTAGAACAAAACAAAATAGAAGCAGAAATTAGCTAGATTAAAAAAATTTTAAAATTCAATAATAAGAAAAAAAATTTTTAGTCATCAAACTACCATCATCACTAATGCGATATATAAAATAAAAAAAATAATCAGTATGATTAGAAATATAATAAATTGTATAGAGAAAACATTTATTTTATCATGAAAAAGATCTGATTAGTCTACTTCATTGCAAAATGTGATAAAGTGAAATGAAAGCACAAGATCGATTAAAAGTAATAATTACAAGAAAAAATTTTAGTAAAACTTACTGATTTTCAGTTTTTACAAGCTTTAAAAGGTGGTTAGACATATTTTCAAAATAAAATATATTTGTTTTGTTAATAATTAAATGAAACAAATGGATTATTTTCGAACGGCGCATTGGACATGTTTTGTTTTGGACAGCTCTTGTTTTGTTTTTCACTTTAGCATGTTTGTCGTGATTTTTTATTTACCTTTCCTATAACTTTTAATTTAAAAGCTGCTGTGTAACTTCAATGTTTTTGCTTCTACATGATGATATGTGAATTTGAATATTTTCCAAACGAAACAGCTCAAGTCATGACAAAATGCGAAATGATGTTAACGATTACCAACTGTAGTATCTCCAAGGAGCGGAATTTGTTCTTAAACATAATTGAGCAAAGTGGATTATAGCTGAAATAAGATAGCCATATCATGGTACCAACTATTTTTTATTTTATGAAACAAAAACAGCATTTCTTTCAAAACTTTCTTCTAAGTTTTTGTGATAATGTTTTTTATCAGATTATTTGCAGTGCCGTATAATTAGCATAAGGAAATTTGAAACTTTTTTAACACATAATCCAGGGATTATATGCATGAAAAAATGGTAATATAACACACTGAAAGAATCTGAATTCTAGAGCAGAAATGAATATTTTAATCATCTTCATAATGTAAAATAGAGAAATTGTAAATTTATATGTATGATAAAAATATATAGTCTGTTCAATTAAAAAATTTCATTTTAGTTAAAAAAATTAATTGAAAATTTTATTTGAGAAAAATGGATTCTTATGATTGATAAAGAGTGTGAATAGAATATTTGTTAAAATGTTGTAAACATTAATCACATTGAGATTTCTATTACACACAGATTGGTATTGCATATGAAGAAACTAAAGGATAAAGAAAAAATTTAATACAGCAAATAAAATTACAGAAAAGTAGAAAATTTGTTCACATTTACAGAAAAATGAGATCACTATAAAAAATTTTATTAATTGAAAACATATTTTCATATTATTTAAAATGATAAAACTTTGAAATTCCTTGTCACATTATTTATAATAAAGAACATAAATACTATTTTCAATTTTTTTTTGGAATTAATAACTGGATCAAATGAAATAAAATATGATTGACTTATAAACTTTAGCATTTTAAAAATATTCATAAACAATTTAAAAAAAGAATATATAATCTTTTTTTATTTTAAGAAAGATATTTTAATTTAACTTAGACATTGTTAGTTAATAATAATAAATATACCTTAAATAATACATCATCTACCAACAAGGTATTAATAGAAGAATACTTTTGTAGATTCTTTAATGAGGATATTGGATCATGAATGTTCAAAAATGCAAATGCTGATGATGTTTTCAAAATGCTGCATTGTTAAAAATGAAAATCTATTTAACAATAAATTTTAATTAAATTATATTTAAATGATAACAAATAAAAAACATCTTTAATAATATAAGAATTCCTTTTAACAATATAATTAATAATTATTAATGCTAAATATAAAAGTTTAAAAATTTAAAATAACAAAAATGGAATTTCAGAAACTTTTTAATCTATCAACTATGAAAACTATGTTTTGAATATAAGAACACTTTGAGCAATTTTTCAAGGAACTTACAGTTTAAATCCAAACACACTATGCAACAATATTTAATTACTTCACTGACAATTTAAAATCATGTAAGATTATTATTTTCTTTTACTATATTTCTATTATAATTACTGTTTTACACAACAGAAATTACGTAATAATGTTTATAAATTTCATGTAAATTAATTTATTCTTCAATAGATTATTTTTCATTTTATAATTTTAATTTAATTTATGAAAACTAATACATTTGCAATATATATCTGTAAAATTGCACTCTATATTTTGCTATAATAATATACCTTATTTTTAATAAGAAAAGAGCAATATGCACTAGTTTTTATTAAATTTCAGACACAATAAAAAAGATTAAATGATATTATTGTTATAAATTAACAAAAGATTATTCAATTTGAAAATTTTTTCTTTTATGCTTAAAATTATTTACAAAACATTTCTTATTTCTTAATATGTGATGGCTCAAAAATATTCAATTTATAATTTTTTTACTTTTGTGAAACTTTATAATGCAAAGTAAATTATTGTTATAAAGAGGATTTTTATTTTATGCAGTTACAAGGTGGACCAACAATGTTTGCTTATTAAATAAACCATCCAATTCTTGGAGCATGGTAGAAAATGCAACAATGCAGAGGTGCCACATATCTGACAAGCTCAAGAAGAAGAAGAACCATCCAATAAATCAGAAACATATATCTTATTGATATATGTCGTTTCTTCAGACTACCTACGTGTTGAGTAAACTAAGCTGTTGTAGAATTAATCAATGGAATATCTGGATTTTTTAATGGGCCCATCAAAAAAGTGCAGTCTTACCTAGTTAAACACCAACTTGTAATACATTATAAGCAAGGATATATTTCAAATAAGAACATTTCAAGAAGCTTGGGAAAATGATTTTTGAAGTTATGTTTAATGAGTTGTTTATGATATGCAATCAAATATTGAATGAAAGAAAAATTATTGACTGAACGCATAACAAAATTTACTGCAATAAAAAAAATTATAAATTTTGCTAAGAATATCATTAATGTGTAAATACCATTCGAAATTTATTTGCCGTAGTATTGCAGTTATTATGCATTAGCACAAAATATTTGCATCTGTTACTTAATCACAAACAACACTGGGAAATATTTTAAACAAATTTATGTTCATTTCAGCTATGGGCTAATGAATTGATAATCTGGTCAATAAGAAACCCCTCCAGTCGTTACTTTTTAATAGTAGATTTTGAATCTTTAGCCAGTGGTTTATTTATCACTTGATAGCCAACTTTTTTTTTTAATAATTGTTTTAGAAGAGTAAGTTTACTCTTCTGAAACAATATAATGATTCTAGACCAAAATTTCACCGAATTTCCACAGACAATGAAACACAGAAGACTCATGTAACACAAGACTCTAAACAATTAATAGAATAGCAACATTTCAAATTATTCAGGTAAGTGAAGTTCAAACAAAAAATTTCAGCCCAAGAGATATTCATTTTATGTCTTGATATGAGAAAGGTATGCTGTTAATGGATTTTTGCCTTTTGGTCATGGAATTCTAAAAGAGATTATGATATGAATTGAGACTTATTTCAAACTTTGGTGAAACAGAATGATTTAATCCAAATAGAAAGCCTTTTATATTGAATACATTAATTTACTTTATAAATATATTTGGGATCACATATAACATTTATAATTATATACAACATTTGATGATATCATTAGACTAGAAATAATTTAATTATATAATTAAATAAATAATTTAATTACATTCTTCACTGTTTCAATAAAAGTTATCAATCATTTCTTCATTTAAAAAGCTTTTAGTTTAGAAGATACTGCAATGATGTTGATTTTAAAGCAACTATTTTTAGTCTTCAAATCAGGTAAAATAAAAGAATTAAAAAAGTGGACAAATGATATGACAATTATTTTAGTATTAATAGGAAATATGTTAAAAAAATATACAAAAATACAGATTTTCATGCCAAAATAAAATTAATAATAAAAATTATACTTATGTACTTTTAACTTTAAAACAGTTTTTAATAATATGGTTCATAACATTTAAATAATTTGAGACAATTTTGTCAAATAACTCAATTTTTAATTCATATACATTTGTTTAGAAAACAATATAATTTAATCATTTTCACATTTTTGTAAAAATAGTACAATCTTTGTTAGTAGAGTCCAGCAACTTCTCTAAAAAATTTTATAGTGATTTTTTTTTTATCTTTAATTTGGTTTATTGTATTTTCAAGAAACATATTTATTGGCATTTTCAAAAAACTTATCAAACATTCAAAAGTTCTTAACATCTTTAACTGATTTTATGTTATGGAGTCCTCTTGTACAGGTCTTTGGTAAATATTTCAGTATCTAATTTCCTCTGGAAATAAGATTTATAAGCATGTTTTTTAATAACACAACAGGCATTTATTGAGATGGTTTATTTGTTAACTTACAATCATATTTTAGACACAGAAATTTAAGTGAGGCCAATGGAATTTAGTGACTTTTGCACAACTACTAATATTTATGCCAGAGATAAGATTTGAATTCATGCACTATTGAAGTAATGAAAAATTAAATTTATTAAATGAGAATTTCCACTTAATAATTACATTGCCACTTGAATATATAAAGTATAACTATAAGAACTGTCAAAGATAACAATATTGTTGACTGCCAAAATGAACAAGTCATTAAAATACCAAACATAAATGAGTATTCTTTTCCAGATTTTTTTAAGACTGCTTCTCTAAAGTTGCATGTTTCAACTAAAAATAATACATAAAAGAATGCTTTTGTTTTCTAAGCAGTTCTTCCTTTACATCTATTTTTAGAGTAAAAAGTACCCAGGAAAATGTGTTAAATTACATTTTCTCTAACTTGGCAGATAAAAAATTAATATTAATTCAAATGATGAACAGATGTTTAATGACTTTATATTAATATGTTAAATTGTTATTGAAATACTTATATATAACATATTTACATACCTCATTCTCAAGTTAAATGATTAATAAAAATGTTTTCAATTAAATCACTGATTAATGTATTACTATTACCAATTTAAACAATATGTGATTCATGAAAAATTACTTATTTAAAAGTGAGGCACTGTTATGAAAAGTTTTAGAAGCATAGATGTTAGTCTCTAATACTATTTGTAAAATACATCTATAATAGAATCATTTTTTAAAAAGAATGACCATAAATTAAATCAAAAGGTTAGCTTATACTTGAGGGTGCCCCCTTGACTCTTGCCAAGTTGTGATCACAGTTGATCACCAAGCTGGGCAAAACCTAATCCTATTCTGATTGGTATATCGTTACATTAGTTAGTTTTATAATATTGGACCTTCTGTTATAGAAAATAACTTCAGTAAGTCTTAAGTTTTTGTACAATTTGAATAACAAGTTTACTGTGTTTTGGCTGCCATCCCTGTTTGCATGGTGTCCAGTGTAAACAGGAATGGCACCAAACAAAAATTGTCAAGGGGACACCCTTAAATATAGTTTTACTAATCAAAATTTCTTTGACAAATCTGAAGAATCCTTTAAGTAGGAGCAAAAATAGTTTTTATTATTAACTTACCCTAGAATGATAGCTGGAAGCAAAACATGGGGTTTAATTAAACACACAACTACTGAATTTAAGACTGATGCCGAAGTCAAGGTTTCAGCTATAGTATTTATACTTTTATTTAATTCAACATAATTTAATGAATGTTTTGATTTAAGATCACAAAATATGACTTGAAATGTTGATTCTGAACACTGTTCATACAAATCAAATAGGGAACTAGTTTCCCAATTCATTTCAAATTTTACAAAAATTTATTCCTAAGAATATTTATGAAAAAATAAATTTTATTAAAGACAGATTTAATAAAATAAGTTGCATTTCGAATATAAATCAAATTCACATTTTTTGAAATAGTTGTTTTCAGGCAAGCACAAAGAAAATGCTGTATTAATAACCATTACTGTCCTTTTTTTATGTTTATATTATTGTAACTATCATTTTGCAGTACGGTTGAATTTCAAACTTATGCAAGCTAAATGAAGAAATATAAATTTAAAATATTTTAATACGAAAACTAAACTTTTCTTATTTATTAATTTGACTCATAGTTAAGCAGTTTAATATTATTCTTAACTTTTGAAAAAAATATTAATAATAGAAACTCTAGCCGCTGTCAAACAAATATTTTATTGAGCTATTCAATATCCTTCAATAACTTTTCGCATTTATTTCATTAGTTGATGAGTATGGATTTCACTCATTAAGTTATTGTAATACGTTCCTGGCTACCGATTTCATTCGACCGACTTCGATAAAGCCTACCACAGCATTTTTTTGAGTCATGGTCCAACAAAAACCATGTGCAACAAATTACTTATTATTTTTTCGAGAAATGCAGGTAATCACGTAATTTTTTAAATCATGTTCAAGATTAAAAAATCATATTGAACAAACTCATTATTTTTCAGATTATTTTCAGTACAGTTAAGCATTCAGCACGTTTTGCTCTTCATTAGTCATACTTATGCCAGCCTTTATATTATCAACGTTTCTCAAAATATTTGAATTTTATATTGTTAATATTGGGATTAAATATTAGCAAAGAATCATGCATGAAAATTCGAGAATATATAATGCAAAAATGCTCTAAAAATATAAATATATATTTACTAATTTTTATCAATCATGCTAATTTCAGCAAACAAAGGCAGAGTTAGTTAATTTTTTATCCTGTAAGTTTAAAAACTGATTGTAATTTTTGCTTACATGGTTTTCGTCACCATTGAACCTGAAAATCCTTTTCACTCCTTAAAATTTGTGCAATAAAAGCAAAATAAGAAATTCAAACAAAAAAATGTAAACTTTGTATAATTTCTTGCCATTATAAAAAAAAAAAAAAAAAAAGAAAAAGAGTTCTTTAGGACAAACGCTGTTTCTCTACGATGTCTTGTTATCTATTGTTCACATCATATAAATATTGTTATCTGACATCATGAACATTTTGGGCGGGCCGCAAATTCGGTTGAGCACCATAAGATTGAGACACAGCCTTATAGTGTAGAAATGCAGTCTCGTCGATATTATAATGTGACGTAGGTAAAACGTTGTTATCTGATGTCATGAATATTTTAAACCAATGAATTTGCTTACATTCCGGTTCCATTTCAAATTGTTTCCATTATTTAACCTTTATTTTTCTCTTGCCAAAATCAAAAAACTAGAAACTCTATAAAATAAAGCCCTTACACGGGCGGTCAAGGCCTGTTGGTTTATTAGAAGCAATAACATTAGACACATTGACCCTCCGGAATTTCTGTGCAAAAATTATTCACAATATGTTCTAAAACATTAACAAAACTAATAATAACTCAATAATCAATCTTCCTTCTTATAACGACCTTAGCATCCACAATAGATACCATCCCCGGTCATTGCTCAGATATGGTCCAAAGTTTCCTCATCATCTTCCATAATAAGTTAAATAACTCATTTCAAAATCCCAGCCTAATACTATACATAATAACAAAAAAATAATAAAAATAAATAGCAAAGAAATTAATAATTTGTGTGTGTTAGTGTATTATACGTTAATGAGGTCTTATTTTTCTTATATATTCTTCTATTTTTTCAATTGTTCTGCCTATATACTCAATTTATTAATTTAATTAAAATCTTGATAGTATTTCTCGTAAACCCGCCCCTTTAGAGCACTTTTCTCCTTTATGCCAATCAGATTCAAGTATTAGTTTTCCATCCAACTCCATATCTAATAATAACCAATGCGAGTTGAGGATCAATAGATCCAGGGACGGTTGCTAGCCGGCAACTAATTCTTATTTTTCTCTTCTTTCGAGTATTGAATTTCTGTTAATAATTTATTTTAACAGAAATTCAATACTGGAAACAAGAGAATTAATGATGATTAGTTTTTAACTAGGATCGTAAATTAATAATTTTTGCTGCTGTTATCGTGTGTGCTGCTAAATATTATAATTTATTGCTAATATTCTATGTAGCATAAAGGTTAAAAAATGCTTATTCTTATAAATATATTTTAAACTGTATGGTTTTCTAATAATCATTATGCAATATTGGATTTTTATTCCTTAAAAATAATTAAAGAAAAATATAAACATGAATAAAGAGCAGAGAGAAATTTTCTTAAATTCTAATTGTACTTATTTGCTTATATTGAATAGAATATTTAAATTGTCAGTATATATATATATATATATATATATATAGCGCAAAAATTTAAATTACAAATACTGATATTTAAAAAAAATTATAATTAATTCTATAAAGATTTATAAGTAATTCTTTCTCTTCAAACGAAACCCTGTAATTCATTGGACTCTCCTTTGTATTATATCTCTAAACTTTTAAATTTTCAGCATGATATAATGCAATTTTTGCAGCTAAATATAGAATTGTCTCACGCTCTACCCATTTTTTTGACGTAGCTAAGACATTAGTGAGTTATTTAATCTCATATATCTCCCGAGACGCTCAGCTTGTCTGGCGATATATGTCCCATGCGATTATCCACGAATTTGCTGCCTGCCTCAAACCATTGAGACTTGTAAGAATATCTGTTGTTAACAAATTTTTTTATATTTACTCTTTCTATTATTTAAATTAACATTTTCTATTTGTAAATCACGTGTCTAATTTCATAACAAAAGCTATGTTTAATGCTACTCTAAATTAGAGACACGCTGCATGTGAAAAATATTTAACAATACGAGATATCTTTTCTATAAGACTTGAGTCTATAAGATAGAATGGAAAGAGAATTATGAAGTTGAAGAGTGTTCCATTTTTTATTTTTAATTTACAGGAATTAATGGAGATTATATGCTGTTTTTATTAGGCTTGCAAATAAATATTTTCTTTTGTTATTTACGATTACTTTTTATTACAAGTCTGATACAGAACAATATCAGTTTCAAATGTTCATATATGCTCAAGTGTGATCTTAAATTAATAATAAGAGAATATAAATAATTTGATTTATTGGATGTATTTCGTATAACTGCTCAGAACAATTAAAGGATATTGCGGTTTTGGTTTATCTTGTGGCTGGGAAACATTTTAGCTGATTGATACATGGTCGACAGACGTAGTAGATTATATGAGAATAAATTACACATATTTGTCGGAAAAAAAAGCATTTTATTGCATATTTGTGTACAAAAGGGGAAAAAACACAATTTATGCATATAAGAAAAAAAGAAGAAGAAAAGGTGTTTTCTTCAAAGGAAATCATTTTCAGTAGGAGGTATGGCTTCCACTAACGACCAGCAACGTTGAAACCTTTGAGGCATGGAGTCAATGAGGCTATTAATCACGAGTTGGGGTATTCTGTCCCACTCTTCCAAAAGAGCTCTTTCCAGTTCTTGGAGAGTTTGTGGTTGTGGCTGGTAGCCAGCAACTGTATTCCTAGAGCGTCTCAAACATGCTCTATTGGATTCATGTCTGGAGAACATGCTGGTCATTCAATTCGTACAATTCCTTCCTCGAAAAGAAAATCCTCCACCAGGTTAGTATGATGTGGCCTGCAGTTATCGTCCATTAAAATGAAGTCACCTCCGATTGTTGCAGCGTAAGGGACTACAATAGGTCTGAGGATCTTCTCTTTATATCGGCGACCAATCAGAGGTCCATCTTGAATGATATAGAGATCTGTGCGTCCATCAATGGAGATGCTACCATTCAACAACACTCCCCCACCACCAAATCTGACATCTTCGTGCACGAACGCAGGATTATTCCTGTTGCCACTGTCTCTCCAGATGAAAATACGCCTATTATCAGGATGAACAGAAAAACGGGAGAGAAAAAAGAACATTGTTCCATTCATTTCTCCTCCAGTTCACATGCTTTGATGCCCATTCCTTGCGGTCGCGACGATGCCTTGATGTTAATTTAATACTTACCATCGGTCGGCGAGCATACAGACCTACACCATGGAGCCAGTTTCGGACAGTCTGAGTTGAAACTGTGGTGTCAGTAGCCGAGTAAAAGTGTTGTTGGAAAAGAGTAGCGTTTATATTTTGGTGTCTCCGAGCTGTTAACACTAAATAACGATCTGCCTTGGGTGTTGTAGCCAGTCTACGACCTTGCCCTGGTCTTCGGCCTGCACTTCCAGTTTCCCAATCCTCGAAATCACAGTTTGTGTCACTCGAGTCACAGTTCGAAATCACACTTACGCTACTTCGGCTTCAGTTTGGCTCCCTTTTAACCTACCAACAACTCTCCAAGCTTCTGAATCGGTTGAATGACTTCACTGAGACATCGTACTCATCGAAACAAAGCAATCACTGAATGCCGATCATCCTTCTTCATTGTCGTTTATTCAGTTGAAAGTCAAATTCCATTCACTTGCGCTGAAGTGACGTTTTTGACGTCGAACTCAAAATTAGCATACTCTACAGCTTGAAAATCAGAAAAATTTGCATTTGTGATGATTCTTTTCTTCCATTTTCGGCAAAAAAAATTTCGCTCATGTCTTTATTTTACATAAAACTTACAGTATTCTTTAATTGTTTTGAACAGTGTATTATGTTAAGGTTAAAAATTGCTTATTTTTAGAAATATTATTTAAACTATTATTAATACATCATACAATATTGGATTGGTTAAACTTTGAGGTTATACAGTTGACCAGATATGCATATCTGGGAAAAATATACATCGTTTTCTAAAATTATTTAGCATCATATAAATTGCAAATGAAGTTTTTATCTATTTGTTAAAATGAAGATATTTATAAAATGTTCAGCATTTACTTCGCATTTTGAAAAAAAAAAAAAAAATTGTGAAATTCGATGACACATTTTTATGGCAAAGAGGGTGGAGAGGATAATCTCTAAGTACCGATTCTTATTGTTTTAAAATGATTAAAGAGCAAGTTAAGCATGAATAAAGATCAGAGAGAAATTTTCTTAAATTAATTGTACTTAATACATCAATATTAAATAAAAGATGTAAATTTTCAATTAATTATAATATGAGTTGAATATGTTGAATTAAATAACTAATTTTTTAAGATTTAAAGCAGCAATATAAATGCACAGAACATTTAATAATAAGAAAATTAGTATGCGTTAGTTAATAGTAAATTAAGAAGTAAAAAAAATTAAAATACAAATAATGATTTTTAAAAATATTATAACTAGCTGTATAAAGATTTACAATTAATTTTCTTTTTCGAATGAAAAACTTTAATTTGATCGACTTTCTCTTTTATATAAAAATTTCAAATTTTCAGCAGGAGGTATGACAATTTAAAAATTTTTCCATCTAAAAGAGGAAAATGAAACTGAAAATACCTCTGTAGTGCGGAACGAATCTGTTCAAAATCCAGAATCATTGTGTGCTCAACCGAATTTTCTGACGTAATCAAGATAATGACGTCATTTTGTTGGATATGATTCACGTGCGACAGACGATGAATTTGAGGACTGCTTAATACTTTGATGGGAAACAGGCA
Source organism: Latrodectus geometricus (assembly GCA_026290005.1). Classification (NCBI taxonomy): domain Eukaryota; kingdom Metazoa; phylum Arthropoda; class Arachnida; order Araneae; family Theridiidae; genus Latrodectus; species Latrodectus geometricus. The sequence goes on along the minus strand of JAPDSC010014325.1, from coordinate 1,745 downwards.
ATTTTCATTTTGTAACAAGTGCAACTTGAAGTGAGTGATGAGTAAAACTAATTGCAAACGGAAAGTCTTAACACCTATGAATATAATGAGAAAATTAGTGTCTTACAGATGGAATTCAAAGAAAAATAAGAGGAATTCGTAAATAAGCTTTCATTACTCTAAAAAGTTGTGTGAAGAATTTGACATTAAGATAAAGCATATTTTGACACCTCAGTTAGGAGGAAGCATATATCCGGATACAGGAATAGTATTCCGACTTATCTCATGAAATGAAAAATGTTTTCGTCTTTACATAAAGTAACTATATTAAAATTTAAGAAAGATTTCAGCAAATCCAAAGTTTGGTTTAAAAATATGTTTTCAAAAACTTGCAAAAATATTTGGTGTTTGAGATGAAGACTGAAATCTTGTTAAAGCTTCTCCAAACAAATGATACTTTAAACATAAACGCATACGTTTATAAGCTTTCGTAACAACTTATTGCAAAAAGAACTTATTGACTCCGATCTATTGTGTCTATTAAAATTTACTTTTGAGTCTAAGCTTGAAGAAGTGTTTCTAAATATGTTTTGTTACCAGATATGTTTGGTATTGTAAATTCCACAAGAAAAACTGCATCACCGTAAATCTCGGATATAAGAAAACTGTTTTAAGATTTTTTTAATTGCTCTGATACATCAGATTGTGTTAAATTGAGAGTGGTTTCTCAGTGCACTTACAATCATCAAATTATGCATGAAATCTTGAACCTATGTCTTGTAATACATTCTGCAACAAAAACAAATCGACGCTTTAAGGAGGAATCGTTCGATTAAGAACTGGTATAAAGAAAATTATGTGTTTAATAGAAAATGTTTAAAATTTCAGAATAATTAAATAAATCATTTCAAAGTTAGAAAAATAAAGAAATCAATAAGGTGTTGACTCACTTCTAGTCTGAATGTAAGCTGTCACATGGCAAGACATAAATTGATAAAACTTCCAGGTGCACTCCTGTGGTATTTCTTGCGACATTCACTCCAGTTATCGGGGTTGGTCTTTAATACTCCCGGATCTATGCACCTTCCCATCATATCCCTAACAATCTTGATGAGAAAAAGAGAGAGAAAGAGATCTGGTGATCAGGCTGGCAAAGGGAGTGATTGACAAGCTGTAAGATAATTCATAGCAACTCATGACATATGTGTTCTGGCATTATATTGCTGGAATAGGCCAGGGTACTACAAAAGGAACGGTAGCAAAAGGAGTGTTAGAATGCAGTCAACTTATTGCTTTACTGTATATATCCTTCTAATGACGATCAAAAGGGTGCGGCTATCAAGAACAATGGACTAGAAAATAATGCTTAGTTGAGGGCCTATGGAGTGATCAATAGGGAAATCAGGATCGGCACATTAGTCTTTGAGTCTCCAGATACATCTTCCATGACCGTCAATACACAGTTAAAAGTGGAATTAGTCGCTAATGACTATATGTTTTCAGTCCAGAAATTTAAGTTGCATTCCAAAATGATCAAACCAAGTACCACTGTAATTTAACTGGACAGGGCGCAGGCGTGAATGACAGGTGGCCAGAGTGAGTTACATTAATTATTCAGTCATTGGAAGGTTTCCTAAATCATAATGCAACATAAATTTTTAACAACCGTTACAAACATAAATTTCACTCTCCCAATCATTTGTAAATGGTTTGGTGGACACTTGTGTGAGAATTACACGTCTGATATTTAATTGCGATAAATTAGG
>JAPDSC010014321.1:0-13475 GCA_026290005.1 Latrodectus geometricus | reverse complement strand
TTTTTTTAATTTAGTAAAAATTGTAATGGAGAGTTATATCATGAACCTGTAGAGAAATTCATATAAAGAAGAAAACTTAAGTTATTTGGAATTTCTGTTGAAAGTTTAACATCATATTTTGCACATTCCAAACACTGTACATCAATTTATTTTTATTGAACTCTACAGATAAAAATAAATTTAAAAAATCCACTGTTATATAATGTTCAGTTCCACTGAAATATATAATTATAAAAGCTATTTTCGGGAAGTCTTGGAACTATATATACAAATTTAGAACGACAGAAGAGAATAGCGATCTGCAAGAAAATATGCCTAAAAATAGGTAGGTGGTGCTTTATGCGTGAGAAAAAATTGGAATTATAGATATGCATTGTTTATTGTTGTTATAATTTTATCCTCTTCAATATTTTGCTATAGAAAATTCCTAGAACCATAAATAATAATAACATATAGTTAGTAATATTAGCAAAAATAATAAATCTAGACTAAGCTCTCGAATTATTTACTATCTATATAATTTTGGGCACGATCATCTGTGTGATTCTAATACTTTCGACTTACTTTGCAAATTCATGCTATTATTCAGTCTCTGTATGTAAATATTCAGATAGAATAACCTGGTGATAAAAACATTACCTGTCCTAATAAAATTCGAATCTACAGCACATGAAAATTAATGGTTAAGTAATTGGCTTAGAGAAATTGTTACTTGAGAAATTTATGTTCAATAATTAAAAATAAATTTGACTATCAAAAATTATGTGTTGTATGGAGATATACGTGTAATATTAAATATGACAGATATCATCAGAAGCAATAAATTTATTATAATATGATACATTCGAAAGCCATCATAATTAAAAATTAGAAATTCTAATTATGATTCAGAAATATATAAATAGAAAAAGAATACCAAATGGAATTAAGAGTTTGAACTATGTTGAAACATATTTTTTAAAAATTTGTATATTAAAATTGTTATTTTATGTAAAAATGCTATTTTTTAAAACTAAGCTGAGTGACACGACAGCTCCAATGGAACAATTTTTAAAAATATGTTCAATATTTGTCTAGTTGAAATTTAAAAGAATAATCATTTAAAAATAGCATTTATACAACATTTAGAATTTCATTTAGAAAACATTCTTATTGCAGTGAATAATTTCAAAAAATTGTTTCAGTTTTTAATTTTAATTAAATTTTAATTTTGATAATTTAAATATAATATTAATCAAAATTAAATGATTATAAATTGATATTAAATTGATTATAAATTGAATTTATTTCTTGAACATTATTATAATAATTAAACAATATTTTCTAAGAATGCAAAAGTTTGTAAATTAATTAACATTTAATATTTCGGAATTTTACTGTTATGTTATTATAGTTTTGAAAGTAATGAAAGAAAAAACATGTTTGCTATAAAAAAGTATTTTAAGTTTTTGATCACACTTGTTACGCTTTTCAGAAAAATTTCGAAATAAAAAAACTCTTTTCTCTCTCTTTTTCAAGTCTCTTATGCATTATTTCACGGCTCAATGTTTATGTAATTTAATAACAACAGATAATAGAAATCAATCCAAAGTATAGCTTAAAACTTAAGTTTAACTTTACGTTAACTTTAAGCTACGTCAAGCTTTAATTACACACAAGCATAATTTTACCTAAATAATAAGCTTGAATTCTTTAAGTTTTAGGAAGAAGGCGCGTTTAAACATTGTTCCTTTTTACAATTAAATTTTATCATTCATAGTAAAAATAGATTTATATCACAGCTGAGAATGGTTAGATTTGTGATCTTCAGCTCAACAGACTTTTAATTCAATCTCACTTTCGATATGGATGTATCGTTTGGAAAATATTTTATATTGTAGGTCCTGGATCAATCCTTGCGTGGCAAATATAATCTAAGAACGAAAAACTAATTAATTGAAATAAAATGAATCGTATCTTGAATATCTTTGACTTGGACCTAGTGTTGTGAGAACGGGAAAAAGCCCGGTTTATTCCCGGGAATAAAACGAGTTTTTTCCCCTTGGAAATTTTAAAAATTCTCAGGTGTTTTCAAAGTTCCCAAATTTTTAATTTTGTGGAAAAATCTGAAATTTCTTAAAAAATGTACAAATTTTTAACTAATATAAAACCACATAATATATGTATAAAAGATTCATTTATTAAATTTCTACTTTTATACACAGCTATAGAAATTATACAGAACATTTGAAAAAAGATCCCGGCTATTTGTAGCGATTGGATACGTTTAAACTTGTGTTAATTCCATTGTAATTTTGCTTCTTGTTTTAAAAATATTTTTAAACAAAGTATCATTTTTCTTAGAAATTATTTACTGATGATAAAGTTTCACTTCATATACATGCAGAAAATTAATTTATTAAGCAAAATATGATTGGCTGAGCTTATTGCTTCCAAATTCCCAATATTCCCCAAATTTCCTGAATAAAATCCCAAGCTTTAAAATTCCTGGGAATTCTCGGGGTTGGTGTTGAAGAGAAGATTACCGCGTCGTTGGCGGAGTCTTCCCTTCAACACCAATAAATTAGTAAATTGGTGGATTTTGTGGACAAAAATGTCACTGGATTATAAAACAGTATTTACTTTGTGAAAACAAGAAAATTTAACCCACACATATCTTCCCTTAAATGGAAAAATTATTAGAAAATCGTATTTTGTAAAAACTTTATGGTAGTTTTGTGTAGATTTTTAATTACTCGATTATGAATTGGTTTTAGATGTAGAAAAGATCTCAACAGTTTGCTTTTAAAGAAATTTATTATAATGTAGCCACTATGTATATGTATATTTTAATAATTAAAGCAAATCAAAGTTAAAAAATTTTTTTTTAGATTTTCTTTGCATTAAATTTTTAATTTTTTTTATGTATTTATTTATTGTTAAATTCGAGTTTTGTTAGTGAAAAGCTTTTACATGATTTTTAATGCAATTTAATATGAGTGAAATGTGTTAATTTTTATGGTGAAAAAAATTTTTTTTGCCTAATTTGCTACAATTTTGTTCGCCTATTTCTGTGATAATAGAAAAAGTTCTTAAATAATGAAATTAAATAAAATTTATCATGATACTTTTTTTATTTTGTGTTATAGATCCATCTGAAATTTGTGGAATATGGGATGTAAAAATGATAAATTATTAAGTTTATAACTTGTCAGAAGTGTGTAGGGAGCGGTAGGTTTGTTGGTTAGGACCTCGTTCTTACTGTCGGAAAAAAATATCGTGATCTCGAATTCTGGCTCAACCAAATATCTGTCGTGTTCACTCAAGGTAGCTGTGGCATGTTAAATATGACATGATCGAAATGTCTTTCAAGTGAAATGATATTTCTGTGGGTAGCAGATTAAGTATTGTAGGATCTTCTACTTGATCCCTGCTTTTAAATTAGGAAGATTCCACTGCTTCTATTGACTGGTAGAGCCCTACTCTGGACTAGGTACAAGGAAGTATGCTGGTGAAATAGTGTATTTTCAAGAGTATCTATTTCGTGTGAATGTATATTTTTCGTTTGGAATTAAAATACTACAAAATGCAAAATAAAATAAAAAATATGTTTTCTTTGTTTGGCAGTGAAAATTTTATAATGTCACTCAAAATATTACTTCATCATATTATATTAAATAAGAAATTTAGTCTTAACATAATATGTTGAAGTGATATTTTTAATTATATTATTTTTCTATTAAAAAGTATATAAGTAATTGATTCATCTTAAATATTCGGTCAAACCTGAATATTGAAGTGGAAGTCTATTTTTGGTATTTGTTTATTCATGAGGAATTAGACATTATTTTTCTTGTGAAGAAATTTTATTATTTTGATTCCTATCTCTAAGCATTTTAAATGATTCTCTTCTATGCATTTTAAATGTTTACTGAATGCACATAATAATGCTCTTTAAAGAGAGAATCTTTAGCGCGTTATTGGAATAAAATTAAACTTCAAAATAAAGTTATAATTTTTTATAGAATAGTACAAATTAAGTTAGCTTTACTATCTTGATATTATATATTAAACTTATTGAATGACGATAACTGTAGTATAGAAATGAAATTACAGCTTTTGTACGATATTTTACATTTTAATCAATGCTCTTTCTACCCATTTCAAATTGAATTTACAAGACTTTTTAATGAATTTAAATTTTGTAAAGTTTTAGGTGTGAGTAAAAATCAAAATTAAATATTTTTGTGTATATTCTTTTTAAATTTTCCATATTGAAAAAAAAAAAAGAGTTTTTAAATGGAAGTCACATGAACGTGACAAGCAAACTTGCGATGTCTAGCTGAGTAATAAGGCTTGTGTTATTGCGCTCATTGACGCAATCAATTATAAAGTACATTAAAATCGTTTCCTATTCTCTTATTTATAACAGTTGATTGAGCGAATTCATAATTTAAGATTATTTATAATTATTTGAGATTTATATATTTTCAGTTTTTATCGTTCTGATTTGGAACTAATTTTTGGTTTCTGTTTTCTAGTCGCAGTGATTTCAGGTAATTTGGTCTGTTTACCAATTTCAACCGAGGACGAACAGATTGTGTCATTGTTTTCAAATTTAAATTAAAATTCAATACTGTTGATTTTGTAAAACTTAAGTCTAAAATTTTTGATCTAAAAAAGTTCTTATATGGTAACTACGATGAAATTCATGTATAAAGAGGAACATCCATTTGAAAAAAGACGAGCTGAAGGTGAAAAAATACGCAGAAAATATCCTGATCGAGTACCTGTTAGTAATTTTTTAATACTTCATTTTAGTTTTAGATTTACAATTTAAACAAAACATGAACTATTTGTGATGTGTTCTTTTTATTACAACCGTCTTGTTTGATTTTTCTATCCTTTTATTATTCCTTTCCTAATTAACTGATACTTGCAAAATATTAGTTAATTAGGTAAGGAATATAAAAACGTGAATGAAAAATGTTTAGAATTTCTGAAATGAGTTTTTTTAATTGATTTATTTCATATTAAATGGAAATCTGAGATTGCTTAGTCTGACAAATGTTATGGCTTCATGACGCAATTGTCTTGTCAAATATGTGATATTTGAAATCTGATTTATTACATATATTTGTAATTTAATATATTTTTATTTATGATTACCTTTTATACACATATTGTGGAGTTATAATTCTCTTTTGATTTGTGTTTCCCATCTAAAATTGTTAAAATATTAATAATAGGATTATTTTGTAATTATAGAAATTAAATTAATGCTAACGAAATCAATCAACTGAACTTGAAAGCTATGTAACTTTTTCATATTGTCCATTACTTTGAAAATTTGGAATTTTTTCAATTTCTTCCATATTAAAAGTACTAGGAATAATGTTTATTTTCTTATACTTCTGGTGTTTACTTTATTTGCCAATTCACACATATATAGAATTAAATTTTCAAGTTTAGAGTTAATTATGTAATTCTTATTTGAAAAATTTAAAGCTATTTAAAAGCCCATTTCAAAATTTCTAGATTATCTAACTCATGATTTATGTTTTAAGTTCGATTATTGATTTTGTTTAAAATTTTTAATAAAATAGTTATTTTCTCTGCTTGAAATGTTAACATTTAGCAATGTTTTATAAGATTAGTTTTAATCAAGCATTTCTTTTTGAAACATTTGTGAAGTGACTTAACTTATTTGATTTTTTTACTAGTATTTCAGAGATTATTTTTCAAAATGTTATTGTTAAATTAAATTTGCTTTTATCGATATGGATAAGCCATAAGCATGTTTCCATGATAAAACAAGGAGTATGACCTTATGTTCATTTAGATGGAAACATGAAAATAAACCCTTAACAGTGTTTAATAAAATAATCTGTTACCTACTTCTTAATTTTTTTTTATCATATAGTTTATAATTTAAAAGGGAAAAGTTAATTAAGACTTTAAAAAAATCAAATTCATATCATTGATTAATGGCAATCAAAATATTAGTACTCTGGCTATCCGTTTAGTATTTCGATCAGTTTGATTCATGTTTTTGGCTTGCATATTAAGGCTGGAGCATTAGTATAACAGTTTATAGGCTTAAATCTGAATTCTGCCATAAGGTAATATAATATTCTGTTGATTAGAGAAAAAAAGTTAGGCTAAATGATTTTTTCACTAATGATTAAATACTATTGAATAATCAATACTAATGATTAATCATTTGTGAAGGTCTAATAATTCTCTGCTTTTACAATGCAAAATGATAAACAATTTAGATTTAGCTACTACAAAATACAATGCAATTGTTTCTGCCATCAAAATAATGTTGATCTATTTAGGTTTTACTTTTAAATATCATTCTTTGTCATAACAATAATGAATTTAATGTTACAATGTGAAGTGATTGATTGATAAATATAAAAGGATTTAGTAGTCACACAAATGTTTCTAGTTGATGGTATTTTGGATATGTAGCTATAATTGTCAGTAACTGGGTATCCACTTTAAACTTTAAATTCCTGTCTAATTTTTATTGTGTGCAAAAAATTATCATTTAGTAATAAAATAAAATTGATATTGTCTTTTGAAATGACTTCATACATGATTTACTATTTATGAAGTCTTGGCATACTTGGGAGAAAAATCTAAAAGTTCCCTTGCATCCTATCAGATGTGCATTCAGAAGTGCTCATTTGATAGAATGCAAGGTATACCCATCTTCTATCATTCAATAATGTCTGAGGTCAAACCATAGGTCTACACCAAAGAGAACATTGTGAGCCTTTTGTGTATTATCAAGCCATTTGTACTTTGAGTTTGTGTTATTCTAATTAGTATGAATTACATAATTAATGTCATTTAATCTTGGGATCTAATCAGTGATTGTTATAATGTGAAGGTTTGTGCATATAAATATTTAAGGCTTTGTCTTTCTGCTTATGTTGTAATGGGGTAGTGATTACTCAGTTATCCATACTGTACTTTGATTGTGGTTGAAAGTTATGTGGTATTTAGTGGTAATGAAATTCAAAAAGTTGATCAATGCAGTCTGGACTTTTATCATATGTGATTTTGTTTATCTAAAATTATGAATTTAATTATAAGAATATTTGATTATGAGGATAATTCTTACTATTACAATATTTTAACAATTTTTGTATTTTGAGTATCCTTAAATTTGTATGTGAAACATGTAAAATGTAATTTTTAAAGAGGAACTTTAAGCTGTGTTTTAGTTAATAATGACATTCATATTAGGTGATTGTTGAGAAAGCTCCTAGAGCTCGCATTGGAGACTTGGACAAAAAGAAATATCTTGTTCCTTCTGATTTAACTGTGGGTCAGTTCTACTTTCTGATCAGGAAAAGGATCCATTTGAGACCCGAGGATGCTCTTTTCTTCTTTGTGAATAATGTCATTCCACCAACTAGTGCAACCATGGGAGCTCTGTATCAGGTAATGGCCTACTTTGTTATTCATTTTATGCTAAAAAGAAGTATTGCAAATATTTATTGCAGAAATTTTGAGTAATGACTAGCCGATGTAAAAACGTCCCTAATAATTAATGGTTACCAGTATTCACAAGTTTATAAATTTAATAAATCATTATTTAGGATTTAAAAGTCTATGAATAGTTAGAGAAGTACATAAATAAAAAGTTTATGATTTTTCCTCCTTAGTTCTAGAAATAATTCATTGTTAAAATATTTAAAAATTTTAATTATTTCATACATATTATCTAATTGTACAGAATGTCACTGTGCAACCAATTTTTTTTCTCATTCTTTCTTTCTGTAGTGATATATTTTAAAATATAAATTTATAGTTTCTGTTGAAGTATGTCATTGAGAGTTAATTTCTATGTGCATTTGGCAGATACATATATCTTCAGTATGGAGTAGTTGCATGATTTAATTGTTTTCTTCAAGTTAGTATAGTTTTACTGTACCAAGTAGTCAAGGTCATGAAGATATTTACCAATTAATCAGTCTGATATCAGTAGAGAGAGCATTTTAACAGTATTTGTTACATTGTATCACCTTTATTATGTATTTGCTCTGATATTCATATATTGCTCAAGTTATTTGGACTGACTCATATTCAATATAAAGCTTTTGTTTAGTTAATTATTTTCTATTTCATTTATTTTCGAAGTTGTTTTGAACTGTTAAGTGGTTGGCGTACTTTAATATTATTTTCTAAATTTATATTTATATTGGGAAAAGTAATTATGTTATTGATTTTTTTTAATAATTTAATAACAATTTTTTGAAAAACAAATTAATGAATTTCTAATTTAAAAATACAATTCATGAATATTATTGGAAATTTCATTTTGGTGATAAATATTAGTTTCTTAATTAACATTTATAATTGTATTTTTATTATTTTCTCTTTTGACCATTATTGCTTTCATTATATTTGAATTTGATTAATATTTTGTACATAATAAAGAAAAAAAGATAAACTGTAGGTCAGATATAAATGATTATCTTGAGCATTTTTATTTTTAAACTAAAATGTTTTTACTCTGAGAAATGTTATTTCTTTGTAAATGTTTTATTTTTTGAATGATATCATATTATGCACAATAGTATACATCAAATTTAAAATAAATTAGATTCCTTTTTTATTATGATTTTTTTTTGTTTGACTTTCTAGAAAAAATTAAATTTGATTTGTTTTTATAAACTTTCCACTATTGAATTTATTTGAAATCATTTAATATCTTAAATTTTAATTTTATACTTTCAGAAATTGAATCTTTTACATCAATATTTGAGATTGATTTTGATTGTGAACTAATCTTATTAGTAAATTTATTTTAAATATGATTAAAATACTTTGAATTATTTCTTTTTAAATAACTTTGTTTTAAGCCTGATTTTTAACATAAATATTGTGCCATATTCACTAAATATATATATTAAATTTAATAAATTCTTATGTTTGTAAGTGTGATATCTAGGCGTGCATAACATTAAGTCTACAGACTATTATAAATTTTGAATTCCTATGAGGATTTTTCTGAGTAGCTCCTTCATATATTTTTGTTTAATTTCTTTTATGAGACTTGTATGCCCTGATTTTAACATTTACCATTTTAAATTTTTTTGATACTGACATTTTAACTATTTATGATTTAGTGGGGGAGTCATCCCACAGAAATTTACCTTTTTAAGGGCAATTGGTTTTATTTATATTAAGTAAATTTTATGACTTTAATTTTATGCATTTTATTTCAATTTTCATTTTATTATTATTTTAGATTTTAAATAAAATTTGTACACCTATTTTTGTACTTTAACATTGAGCTTGGGGTTTTAAACAACATTTTCTGTAAATTTAATTTTTGGCACAGCTTGTCCTTTTTGGACCTTGCGTCATAAAACCCAACCAACCATTATGAGACTTGTAAAATCTAAAGCTACATTAATTAAACTTTTTATCTTCTTGTTCTGTGTATACATGATAAATTTATTATGTTTTAGAAATTTTGAAAGTCATTGTTTAAGAGCATCACTTAGATTAACTGAATTAAATAAAAATAATTTAATGCAATACCAAGTGTGGCCAATGTTAATGCAGTATTTATTTACAGAAATAATGCGTAAAAGTTGTTTAATTGAATTGTTTTGGAAATTGATATTCTTACCCTTTAATATTTCCAAATTGAAAATTTGTCTTATTTCTCTCACTACAGCAAAAACTTATTATACTGATCTGAGTTATTGCAAGCCAATTAATTAATAATTGACATGCAATAAATAAGTATATTTGAAACACAAATATTATTGGGTTGTTTGGCAAGTCATTTCATTTTCCCAACCTGAATCAGTTTTTTTGCTTATGAAAACCAACCATTTTTTGAGTATTAAATCATGCTATGACCAGAAAACAGAATAACTTTCTGACCAACCCAATATTTCTTTTCCAGTATTTGAAAATTACATTTTTTAAGAGTTAAAAATGCAAAATTTCAAAGATTTTTCTTTGATAAATATTTTATCATATTTTTATTAATATAATCCCATAGCTTTAAAGTCACTTTAAATAATTTTGAAAATACAATACTAGCTTTTCCTGTTTAAAACAAGTTAATTCAATTGTAGAACTACCAATTCAGCATGAGAAATTATAGTATGAAATTATGTAATTTTCGGAATTCATTTTTTCTTCAACTGTCTTATATTTAATATTTTTAAACTGATTATCTTATCGCTAAGATACTCAAAGACATTTATAGTCATTAATATTGAGGGCTTGTAGCATAATACCCAGCTCTGAACAACCCTGACCCCAAAATTTAAGGAATATCTGTCATAAATTTTTAAAATTATCAATATTTTTCTAATTATAATGCAAAAGTTTTATTTTGTAAAAATTGTTACCTAAATAATCAGTAGTATTGTAACATAATTTCTGTTTACTCCTTTTTTGTAGTTATTGACTATTATTTTACTTATAATATTATTATGGGGAGGTAGTGGTATAGTGCCTTAGTGTTGCCAGTTTTGTCGGTTGGGAAAGAAGAAAAATAAGATGTTTTAGATAGAGAGTAGTTGCTGTGGGAATAAGAGCTCTAGAAAAAGATTCTTGCTCTCTATATATGTAGAATATTTTATTGTGTCTTGTAAAAAAATTTATTATTTGATTGTTAATGAGAGCTTGTTTGTCTCATTTTTATAGAAAGTTTTAAATAGATTGTGCGATGAATAAACAATGTCCTTAAATTTAGCACAATTGCTGATGGAATTCAATTTCAGTTGTGGTGGATTTTTGAAATTTTTGACTTTGAATTACCAGTTTAAAACAAAAATCATGTAATTGAAGCAAGGTTTTCAGTTTTCATAAATCTTATTATTTAAATTCAATAGAATTTTAAAAACTACTGCAAAAGAAAAATATTTACTTATTATTGAGTATATGTGCTCTAAATGAATATTATATTCATATTTTTTAAATCACCACATTTGAAAGACTAGCTGTATTACAATTTTAAAAATTAATTAGATGGTTTAGATATCTGATATGCATAGTATTTTGTGTGAAAGTAAAACTGGAAAAATCCTTATGTTTACAAGCTTATTTCTCCTATTTTGGAAGAACTAAACTAATTATTTATTTTCTGTATATTACATTGATTTAAGCTATCATCTAGTCTCATATTATATATTAATATTATTACCGTTAAACTTTTTAGTGACAGAAATTAGATGAATAATGACTGTCACATTTTCCGATGTTATTTTATTTTAATTTGATAAGAATCATTGTATTCTTTAAAAACACTTGTAATTACCAGCATTGTACTAAAATAGACATATTTTTCAGGAGCATCATGAAGAAGACTCATTTTTGTACATAGCTTATAGTGATGAGAGTGTATATGGAGCATAATTCACATGTATTTACTTGGATATTCTTTTTGTTTTGTATAAATATGTCATCTTATGGTTATCTGTAAACAATGCATAAGAACCTTTCTGTTTATTTCACTGGAATGTCAGATTACAATTTAAACAGCGTATTTTTATTTTATTTCGAACTCTGTATTTTCTGTTAACAAAATAAATTATGTTTTAATCGATAAATTCTCTGATTACTTATTACTGAATCATTTATTTCCTTATAGAATTTGCTTATGATGATGATTTAAACGAATAATGATATGGTAATGTCATTATTCGTTTAAATAATGACACTAATTGTAACAACAAAAATAAGGTTATATAATTTGATTTTACATAATTGTATTTATGTAAAATGTAATGTAACTAATATTTACTTAAACTGTAGTTATCTATTATCAAGTTTGAAGCTCCAGTGACTCAGTAGTTTCATGCTGCTTCTTGTCAAGATCAGCTAAGTGAAGTATCATTTGCTGTAAGTAATGATTGGGAAGGTGACCATATTTTCCCTTACTTGGTTGCTGGAGCTTTGTGGGCTAAATACATGTTCATGCTAATATGTGATTTTCAAAGTCCTTCCATTGGTGTGGCAAGGGAGGGAGGCAGCTCTGGTGTGAGATGACCATTGTTCAAAATTTTGAGGCAGTTTGTAATGGGTGAGTATTTCAAACCCATTAACCTTAACATACATTAAGGTGCTCACCCACATTGCATGTATGCATGTATTTATTATCATTATATCAATTTCATAGAAACATAATATAAAAAAATAGAACAGATAATACCAATTTCATAGTAAGTAATGAATTAAAGGCATAAAATTATAATTAATTACATGAGATTTTTTGCATAGACATTTATATGCATAAAAAAAGGAAAAGTTAGGAAGCAAATTTATGGAACCTTGATTTTTGAATGATTTTTTGTTCAAAATCTGAAAATTAACCGTTTGAGTGCTGAAGAATTTTCTTATATATATGCTAAAAGTGTGGAATGAAATGCGTAGTAATTTCTTTTGGAGAATAATAGAAATGGTTATAATTAACACTAATTATTGAATGAATATAAAAGGAATAAAAACTGAAATTGATATGAACTCAACTGCTCTCAATAGGTCCGAAAATTATACTAACCAACAGCAGTGTCTTTGCATCTTTGGTATAAAACAAGAGAAGCGCTGTCGCGCTTCTCCGCATTTTTGGTCCATAACAAATGAAGCTCGATAGCGCTTCACCGCACTCAAACGGTTAATAAAGAATGTGAGTTGATAGCAGAAGCGTGCAAGTCAAATAATTGGACCTCTTAATTTGTGTCCATTAATCGCATCACATAGTTATGTATATGGGTTTTCTTGTTGATCAAAACTTATTCTGTTCTCTTCTTCTTCCCCAAATATTTTTAGGAAAGTATTGAGAAAATTGCTTCAGAAATTTTTGTTTTCATGTTTCATGGGGGAAAACAAGTAAGCAGCAGAGTTGAAGTTAGTGTTACTTCTCTGAGTGTTTATACCTGAGACTTCTGATAATTTGCTTAGGTGAAAGATCACTATAAAGAAAATCTGGAGGAGGGAAATTTTAGAAAAAAAAAATAAATAAATAAAGTTGGGAACTCCTAATTTGTAATGTAATCATGATTGAAAACTTCCTTTTATATTTGCATTCAACAGATTATTTGCTTTCAATTGTGACCATATGTTGTTATCAATTAATGATAATTTAAATACAATAATCTTTAGCATAAATTAATTGTATATTTTTGATATGCAGAAAATTATCAATTACTATTGTATTAAAAATAGTAATTGATAATTTCCTACATTCCCAAAGTAACACTATATAAAAAATATAAATTTTTTTTATATTGTGAATGATTCTTATGAAACAGCAAGTCTAAATTAGATAAGAGTTTCAAGGGATTTAAAATACTAACACTTTCCTCGTTAATATAAAAAGTCAGTTTCTACTGAAATTTGGATATTGTAATTACAAGTCAACTTAAAAGAAACTTAAGTGAATTGGGGATGATTTTATTATTATAAATTGTTTTCTTGATCTGTTAATTAGTAGAGAAAAAACTTGGTAT
>JAPDSC010014309.1:0-24401 GCA_026290005.1 Latrodectus geometricus | reverse complement strand
TACTGTTTCTGCATCAAACGTCATTCAAAATTATAAAAAAATCACAGCACTAAAGTAATTCCTTAATAAATACATAATTACTCATCACCTGTGATTTTTCAAATATCATAGTTAACAGAATTTCAGTTTTTGACAATCTGTAAACATAGACAAATATGTAACAGCTCAAATTTCTATAAAAATTGACTACTTGAAAGCATTTGCTTTTTCATAGATAGATTCTAACAATTTAAATACTAGCCACCATATTAAATATCATTATGGGAAATTGAATTATTTGAATTTAGTTATATATATCTGGGAAATAATGCCATACTTATAGCAAATATAAACTTTATTTGTAATGGTGTAGTTACTAATTTTCAGAAAAATGCTAAAATTATAATGGCATTCATGTAATAGTTAAAAGTAATCATTACTTTATACAGTTTACTCCATAAGTTCCCAGAATGATTTTTTTAAATCATTTATTCAATATTAGTTTACAAACTCTTGCCCAATCTTAAAAATATCAGTTTAAATTCTTTTCAGAACTTTTCTACGTTCTTGTATTCTTTCTCTGCTTTGATACACCATTGGTAATGCTCACCAAATCATTGAAGTTTTCTTGGAAATTGTCAACAGAAATCTCCTTCGATGAGATTGTTGCGGTAGCTTTTACTGCCTCTAGCATATCCTATTGAGTTCCTTTCATAGTTCTTTAGATCGTTGAGGAAAAAACTAAATCTGTTGATCATCATTTGGAGCTGGATGCTGCTCCAAAAACTAATCCATTTCATATTGGACAAGGATGCAGTGGTAACCACTATGTGGAGTGTGATACTGTCTCAACAACTGCCCGCAAGGAAATAATACTGGCCTGGCATTTAAGCTTAAACCCCCACTAACTTCTCCAGGATTGTCCTGCAATGCCAACCACAAACCATCATTCCAAGAGCTTCTGAAACGTTATATATCTCCTCTGATAAAAATTTTGACATTAAATTTTTTTCCAATTTTTTTTTTATTGTTAAGAAGTAAGAGTAAATAAATCACAGAAACATCAGAGTAAAGCACAGCAAAAATAAAGTACAATTTAACATTAATAATAATGGATGTAAATAAACATCAAGTCAGAATTTTGATAATTATTATCTTTCATGGGAATAAAATTAGGATGTATAATAATTAATTGTATTTGAGTAAAATAGCCACAATTTTACACAGAATAAATTACCTTTCTCAACAAACACGAATAATCATTTATAGATATTTTAAAGAAATGAATAATATGCATAACTTATTCATAAGATTTAATCCTCTTAAAATTACTTTTATGAATTTTAAAATTATTCATAAGAAATATTATGAATTCCAAAAATAATAATTGATGTTAGTTATTGTTACTTTGAGCAAATATCAAGCATTGCAGTGTAATTTATATGATTAAATGATATTTTAAGTTTAATTTTCACTTGTACAATTATCTCATACAGTAAAATAATCTTAAATTTCTGAAAAGATATATCTTTTATATTTTTTTTCATCACATTATATTAATCTCCACAGATTGTTACTAGTTTGTTTTCTTTTTAAATATTAAATAATCAAATAAGAATTTTCATACTAATCTTTGTTTATAATTGATTTTCTTAAATTCAAATAGATATTTCATAGAAAAATTAATTAACATAAAATTACACATAGTTTGTTTGCACCCTGCGTCAATATTTAAAATTAAATACTCATTTCACTTCCCCTATATAAGTATCTTCACAAAAAATGGAAAGAATGAATACCAAGTTGATATTTTTTATTGGAATGTTGATAGAAGGAGATAAATTGATGCTTTACATATTTTATATATGATCAAAGTTTAAAATAAAATATCATCTCTGCACATGCATTTCACATATAATTAAATTAGATCTTTATTTTTGATGAATATGTTACTTTCAAAATGCTAAAATTATCTTCTGTATGGTACACCTTCCTTTGTTATATTTATTTAAATTTTAAAGTATCCAAAAATACAGCTCCAAAAAAAAGTGTTAGATGAAAAGTATAATTCAACTTTAATCAATTACATTATTTCAAAATTTTAAATAAATTAAATTTTTATTTAAAAGTAAACAAAATTCATTCGTGAAATTTTTTCAGCCTTCTTTTTAAAATAAAGAACTATTATTATTATTTCCTGAATATAAGTAATAAAGAACTTTTATTTTATTTTGATTTAAAATTGCCAACACTTACGTAAACTAAAAGAGTTAACATTCACACTCTCATTGTCAATTTATTTTACTTTGTTATGGTATCACAAATATTTGTTCATTTTATTTTTTTTTATTCCAAAATAATAAACTATTCACTTGCAAATATTAAAAATAATGTCTAAAATAATAGTACATACAAATTAAAATAAGAAGTAGTTTAATATTTTATACAGCTTGGAGAAATTAAATTACAATAATTTCATACCAGTCTTTAAAGTACATTTTGCTAATTAAACATAAGCAAATTAAATATAAAATACATACAAATTCAAATTAATCATTAAAATAAAAATAATGAGCAAACTTTTTTTTACCTTTCCTGAATATAAGTTGTAACAATGATGCAATAAAGAATGAGAAGGATTTTGTAAGATTTCAATTATCTTGATAAGTCTGTTAGGATACATTGGACAAATAGCTTGCATGTCTACACAATCCGCATAAAATTCAAGGCAAAATAGATTCTCAGAAATTTTCAATGGCCGAGCACTTTTTAAATGTTTAATACTTCTCTAAAAAGACATTTCAAACTCAACATAAATATTATATATTTAAAATTAAGAATAATTACTCATGCAATTACAATAAATGAAGTGCAATATAGAGGATTCTTTACATAATTAAATAAATACATAAATATATATTCACCTTTTTTGACCTTTTGAAATCAGGTTTTAGAGCATAAGAATGCGGAGAGTGGCTGGCAATGAATAAATGAATAGCAGGTTTAAAAATAGTTAAATGATATTGTCGAATGGGAACAAATTCTTCCATTTGTTCAATAACATCTTCAGAAATATCACTTCGTTGCACTGGTGCTTTTCCTAGTGAAAAATTCACTTTTATAAATGCATATTCCGGAAAAAAAAACTTTGATTTCAGCAAATATGTTTAATTAAAGTATGACACAACTCATGCCAATGACATGAGAAATGGAACAAATGGAGTTAGCAATAAATGTGAAGCATTTCCTTTACTTTTATTCTATTCATTTTTTGAATAACATAAATAAAATAGTACTACTTAAAACAGTTATATGATTATATTAAGTTAATCTTATACTTATTTTAAATACTATCATTACATTTATTTTAATTATATCTACCACAATTACCATAAAATGCATCGCTTTAAGAATAAAATCAGCATAAATTTCCCAAAAGATATAATTTATTAATGGTTATATGATTCTATCAAATTAATCTAATTTTAAATACTACCATTTCACTTACTAATTTTGTCCGCCACAATTACCATAAAATACATCGTTTCAAGAAGAAAATCAGCATAAATTTCCCAAAAGATATAGTTTAGTATACTTGAATAAAATTCAAACATAATTCCTAAACTAAATTTTTACAAAACAAATTTTTGTTAATAAAATATTAAGACTATACACTTTTATTATTTTAGTTCAATGTTACATTAACAATAGTATAAAAAGTTTAACTTACTTAACTGAATATAACAAGGATATACATAGTCTTGAGCACAAT
This sequence comes from Latrodectus geometricus, assembly GCA_026290005.1. Lineage (NCBI taxonomy): Eukaryota > Metazoa > Arthropoda > Arachnida > Araneae > Theridiidae > Latrodectus > Latrodectus geometricus. The sequence goes on along the minus strand of JAPDSC010014309.1, from coordinate 20,650 downwards.
GAAACAATTTAGTTAAATGATGAACTAAATTACTTGTCACATCAATGCCTAAAGGCCCTAGAACTAATCGACAAGTGGATATTTCATGCCAGTTACTTTCTTCCAAAAACAAAGAAGTAACATTGGATATTCGATCTAAAAAATGTAATATTTTAATTCATAGAAAAAACGTCAGTAGTAAAACTATACATATTTGATATAAAATTATTCAGCATTTTTAGGAGAAATATAGACATGCATCTCATAATTTAGGTGTAAGTGAGAAAAATATAGATAGAATAAAAAAAATTATTTCACAAATTAAAAATTTGCAAACTCTGAAATTCACTACATAGTTTAATTTGAGATATAAACTTCATACAAAAAATGAAAGTTTCCAATTATATATTTAATTATAATGTATACTAAAAATACTTTTAAATAACTAAATTTTAAGACTTAAAATTTAAAGTGATGGAAGTGTAATTATATACACAAGAAGGAACACATACATTAAACATATCTGAAATAGTCATACCAATCCATTCATCAGGAATCTGAAGCTCATACAAATAATCAAAAGCAAATGCTGGAAACCTTTGAACGAGCACTTCTTCAGTTAGCATAGATAAATGTTCCTCTCTATTAAAGCAGTATTTTCTTTCTTTGTTGCAGTTTTCAGGTGCTAATGGATCAAATAATGAAGAAGACAAAAAACTGTATTCATGACCACCTCCAGGAGGAACACCAGATTTTAAAAATATGTTTTTCTAAAAGTAAATAAATATAAATAATCAAATTTTTATTTTATTAGTAATTTAATAACAAAATTAATCAAGACTTTTTTTAAAATACTGTTAACAAAATCAGCATTAATATGAGTGAAATTAAATTACAAAACGAAAAAACTTAAATTAAAAAATAAACATAATTTAAAGGCTTCAATACTCATCACTGCAAATAAAATTCATAGGAACAACATTAAATATATATTAGTTGTAATATAATTATCATAGGAAAATTTAGTTTGAAATTAAAAAATTCTGGTTAAACATAATTATTAGAGAAGTAATAAATATTTTAGATGTAAAGCTTCCTGGTTTCTTCTATTGCATCATCAGAATTTACTTATCTGTCGTTAAAAAATGCAATACATGGTAGATGTCCAAAAAATTTTATTACAGCCATAAGTTTAAAATAATTCAGAAAGTATAAAGTAGCATTGAAATAATAAATATATTATAACACTCAATAAAATCATTAAATAGACAGATTCTGGTTTTCCGATTTTAGTAAAAATAATTAAAAAATGATATTTAAACTTCAGATTAACACTTCTGAATGAAATAAGAATTTTTTACCCAATGAAAAGAAAGAATGATGAAATTTTGACTTAAATAAATAATTGAACACTCAGATTTCATGAAATAACTTTTAAAATCTAATTTATGAATCTTGTTTGTTTACATAATTCAAATCAAATCTTAACTAACCTACTATTATTTATAACTAACAGTATGCACAACTCATAGTACAACTACTATGTTTAATTAAATGAAAACAACAATAATTTAAAGATTTCAACCTTCTCAAATATTCTGCAGCATCTAGTTATTCTATTGCATCAAACTGTCAAGAAGCTATTATCAGATTGCATTGGTGATTTACATTTGGAACATAAATCTTTTTCTGATCACCTAATAGTCACACTTGGCATGAAGCCTGTGCAAACATACCTAGTTAATCATAGCAAAAAATGACAACCCATGTGTTAAGTATAGATAGCTTTTAATAGCACCAGGGTAGCCATGTCACAAGCAGTCCTTTCACAGAACAAGGCACACTCTCATTATATGTTTACCAGCCACCTATACAGGAACACTATGCAGCCTGTTAAAATCTTCTTAGTTCTTAGGTCAACCTATAGTAAATACAATAAAAAATTTGGAGTAAAAAAGGATGGTTTCAAACCCTGGTCCTAATCAAGATGACAGTGAGCTAGTTCCACATGAGCAGAATCCTGGCATAAAAGAGAGCACCAGCAATTTTGAAGATAAATGAAATATAATTGATGCATGGCAGCATTCAGAGATCAGATTGGGCAGGGAGTCCTCAGTAAAACTCATAAATGAAATTTATGGCACACTAACAAAAGGAACAGATTGAGAGAGTGTAGAAGATAGGATGGTTGGTTGGTTGGGTTTTATGGCGCAAGATCCAAAAAGGACAAGCTGCGCCATAGAAGATAGGAATCAAAACACTTCATTCAGTACTGTTCTATATAATGGCTGGTTTCTTTCTATAAATTAATTAAATCACCTAATTTTATTTAAAAGGAAGTTCTTTCTATATTTTATTCTTCCATAAGATACTATTCCTCCAGCCCCTACTTAAAAGTGCACTGTACTACCAGGATTTGTTGAAACTGGTTCTAAAGAAAAAGAAACAAGATTGGAGATAATCAGAAGTTCAGTGAGGGCAGTGATTAGAAAAAATAGAAGTGAAAGCCTAAAAAAGGACATAAGATTTAAGAAATGACATTCACATGCTGAATATGAAAAAGATTACTCAATGTTCAAATGTGACCTAAATCTACCAAATCGCAAGATTAGAGTTAGTTAAATTCTGAATCCTTTAGACTGAAAAAATATAATAAACTTTTCTCACATAGAAATGGGATATCATAATGGATGTGACGCAATATGCAAAACATAGTTCCTAACTTAGGCTAGCGTGCAAACTCACATGTCTTCTGTTAGTAAGTGAATTTCTCTTTTTGTACTTCTCCAAGCAGTAAATTTTAATTAAGATAACTAAATGAGGTGCCACTCATTTATCTCAGTGCATTTAGATGATATCATATAGTTGAAACATTTCTTGTAACTAATTATATTGAAGAACATTTAGTCTTCAAAAGATTTAAAAAATATAAATTAAAAGTTAAACCTTCTAAATATTTTTAGAAAAAAAAACTATCTAGATTTTACTATTACAAAAGGGACAGTTTACTCTGATAAGAAAAACATAAAAGTTGTTTTAGATTTCTAATTCACAGCTGCAAATAAACAAGTTAGAAGATTTCTTGGTTTTTAAGGAGAATTTTAATGGGGGGGGGGGGTTATAAACAATTATAGTGAAATAGCAACGCCCTTAATAAATTTGATCAAAAATGATACTAAATTCAGTTAAGATGATTAAACTCAGTTTGCTTTCTTGAGTTATTGGATCAGGTTATTATATAATGTTTAGAAACAGTCTTGAATTTAATAATTAATTTTTAACATTGCACACTGTAATATAATACGTATTCATTATTTTCTTATTTAAATTCACATCTGAGAACAGAAGTAAAAACTGGCTGCTTTTGTAATTAAAAATAAAATTTTCTTTAACCAGAAAATTATCAATCCATTTGAAAGCATATAAATTTATTTACAAACATTACTCTAAGTAATTAAGATTTACTGCTTAACCATATGGTTAAGTACCCCTGTTGTACTAAGTGGTAAAACTAAAGTAACACGTTTTATTACCTTAATTAATTTATATAATTATTGTATATAAATTAATTAAGATAATAAAAAGTGTGGTTATCTCTTATTAAAAAGCTACTCTGGCTGGAAAATCAATTTAAAAATAATTCACAGACTTAAAGAAAAAAAGCGAGTTGGTAGGAAATCGTAAGCTGAGGGTTTTAGGAACTGTGTTTTGCTCATTTCTGCATATCCATTATAATAGTGAATTTTTATGCTAGAAAAGGGTTTATGTTTTCTCTGGTCTAAAAAATTCAGGATATAATTCACTAAAAACTTGAGTTTTAGCAGTGTCAAAGATTTAGCAGAACCTATTCAGATTTGAATATTGAGCAGTCTCTTCCATGTTAGCTGTGCACAAACCTATTTCTTTTTCTTTTTTTTATATAGGCTCTCATCTCTACTTTTCTTGTCACTGCTCTATTTTAAGCCTCCAACCTTTTCTAATTTTGTACACTTCTCTCTAGAACTAGATTTCACAAATTCCGCTAATAAAATCCAATGGAGGTGAGAAAATAATGAAAGATAGTATCTTATGGGAGAGTAAAATATAGAAAGTATTTATAGCAAGGTAATTTAATTAATTTATAAAAAATAACCAGGCCATAAATACAATAGCATTGCCATAAAGAAACAAAGGAAAAAATAACAATATTAGTTATTTTGCCAGCTAAAACAATCAAAACAAGCAATAATGAAGGATGGATTCATATTAATCAAACTTATTAAGAAGGATGTTATCTCCCTATAACTAGAGATCCTGAACAAGATGAATAAGATCCCTATGGGAAACCGTCTGCAAAAGGTTTATAATTTCAATTAACAAAAGAGTACAGATCCTCCAAAGTGAGGAACTTGAATCTAGATAACGGATAAGAAAAATCTTTCATGGAAATAAGCATGTGTTTGGGAATGAGGGACTCAGAGTTTTAGACCTCAGTGAGCTCCCCAAACCCCTAAAAGTTATTTTTAATATAAAAGATACCCATACCAGGATCCTGCCACTCGGCTGAAATATGTAAACCAATGTAACAGTCGAAAATTCTCTCTCATAAAGCATATCTCTATACTCAAGAGCCATCCGTTAGAGTATATCTTTATAAATTTCTTTAGAGCTTGGAGACACTCTCTAAAGAAATTAGTAAAAATACATTCTATAAGATGTGTTTTTGAAACTAATGACTGGGGGAGGGCACCACAAAGACTTTCAAAAGGACCAATTATGATACCTATAAGGGTCAAGATTGGATTATTTGTAAAATTTTACAAGGCACAACGGAACAATCTGATAAACAAGAAAATCCAGGAACTACTTTTCAATGTCTTCTACTTTTAGTAATAACAGTGAATAATGAGGAATTGGAATTTTAAATATTGGTTCTGATATGATTTAGTACCCTTGCTCTCTTGAGTTTGAGAACAAGCTAAAAAAAAGCTTTGCAGGAAATTCAAGTGATTATCTTGGCAATATGAAGAGCTTTGTTCCTCCATAGCTTATTTTGGATGCCAAAATAACAAGCAATAAAGTAGCACAAATGAACCTTCATCACTATCAACATCCTCTAATCTTCTCAAGAAAATTACTAGAAATAAGTTAGAATGTTTATTCAAGAATCATGAATTCTATATAATACTGTTTTGGATCTATTTACTGAAGGCTTTAATACCTTGATGTATAAATTTTACAAAAGATAAAGAGCTTGCATAGCTGTTAGTTACAAGTTAAATACCTAGATTAAGATCAGAAATTAAGACATTTTGTTTATTGCAAGGTGTTAATGATAAGATCATCTTCCTGCCTGCATATTTCTTTTTGAAGACACATTCAATAAACAAAACAAACTGTTAGACTTTTTGGATCATAACAATTTGGGTTAAAGAAATCCCCAAAGGCTGTGATGAAAAAGCTCGCTATATGTAGTAGCAGTGATTGCACCAAACATGGTGAAGATTTTAGAATTTTTTTCAAAATAAAGAAAATAAACCAACTTGTAACCTATAATACTGTAACATTTTTTATAATGTTAATGAACCAATTTTTATTACTGTATTAATAAACTTTAATTACTGTAAATAGAAAGAACATTGTTGGCATTGTTAAACAGTAAAATTCTGACATTACTAATAATTAGAAAATGTCAGGGGAAGAAAGCTTATCAGATAATCAATGTATTACTTTTTTCAGGAACAAGCAAGATGTGGTAGATAGGAACTAAAAAACACCAATTGTGGATTTTTAAGGTTCTTACTTCTACTTTATCTGTTTTAAAAGAAAAATGAATTCCAACAAAAAGTTAAGACTTTTTAAAAAAAGCAACTTTGGTAAGTTATCTTTGGTAGTAGATTTGATGTTGGCAATTTATCTGTTGCAAAATGACTTTCTTAAAACTTATAAATAAAATTGCATAGTCAATAATACTTACATGCTAAGATTAGTTCTTGGTGATCTAAAAGGTACATGAACAATGCAGAAAACTCTTTAATAAAGCAAAATCAAAATGATGAGCAGAAGAAAACAAATGAGCATTGACTATTTATAATAAAGATAACAGATTCAAAAAGAGAAATGATTGCAATCACATTCAGAATGTATCCACTGCAGCAAGAATTATTAAAATAATACTTAAAGACATACAGAGACATCCAAATTCATTAAGAGAATTTTGACAGAGGTTTTCTTTAAATTTTCTTAAATAAATGAATGATAAGTTTTCAAAATCTTATGTATCAATTACAAAAGGATTGAAATGAGTTTGTCAGCAATGAAAATTTTACTTATTGGTACAGTGATAGCTCAAACCTGAATTCCTACTGTGGTACTGTAGTCGAGCTGATGGTAGTAAGTTACCATTCACTATGTACAGGTACAACTGTATTCTAAGCCGAAGTTTTTGCTATTCTTCAGAATCAGTAAAATGTGCTTGAAAAGAGGTTACATTTGTAAGAGAATAATTATTTGTTCTGGTATTCTAGTAGTTATACTGGCTTTACAAAACCCACTTTAACTTCTTATTCTACTTGAAAATGCAACTCATATTCTGCTCAGTACATATTAGCTAACAATAATTATTTAACTTTAAAGTGAAAACCTGAGCAATGTGGCGTGCCTGATATTGAGTTAGCTAATGAGCTGGCAAAAACTAGATCAACAACTCCTAAAGAATTTCAAAGGAATTTATCAAATCTGAAATTCTGATTTTTACAGAAAACAATTCTTAAAATGGTGTAATACCAATAATAACAAGTAAAATTATTAAAGTATAATATTTCACCAGTAAACGATAGAGAAAGTTGTAACAGCTCAGTAGAAAATGTGTAAAAAAAAATGTATGATTCCTTCTTATTGGACTTTGCAGCTTTTAAGGACATTCATTATAAGATTATTAGGTGATCCTATCTGCAAGAGTTTTCTATTATGGAGGTATGTTATTAACTTCATTACACAATTTTTACAAATTTTAAATTTTTTTAACACATAGATTTGAACACCTAGGTCAACATATAATTGAAGTTTGGAAGCTGCAGGATATGCTTTTGAATAGACTACTGATTTTTGTTTCAGCTACTGGCCTTTTTTTAAATTAGCCTGTCTTTTCTTTTTCTAGAAATATAGAACAATAAATTTTGGTTGCAATGCACCCATCCTGAAGTTTCAGCCTATTGGGTTTAAAAAAGATTGTTCATTAAAAATATAACAAAATATTATAATTAATGTCAGATTAAATGTAGACTACATTAAACCTTTTAGTAGCATAATTCATTTATATATATATATATATATATATATATATATATATATATATATATATATATATATATATATATATATATAATAAGAAATTTCAAAATGAATATTTCCTTGAAAACTATTTTTATTTGATTTTGCATTACTTTTGTTAAAAAAATAGCAGTTTAACCATTACCTGGGTTGTTCTAGAGTTATTGAAGCAAACTAATATATATATAAGAAAAATGAAGGAAACTTCAAGAATTTTAAAGTAACATTTTCAATATAAATATTTAATAACCTCTACTGATAACTTAAAAAGCTGTTTTGAAACTGAAAGTAAGTGTATAAAAAAACTAGAAGTACAATATACCATTTCAGGAATATCACTAGAAAAATCTTGAAAGCCACAAACACATTCATTGTAACCAGCTACAGTAGCTCCACAGATACCAGTCTGAATATTTATGAAATCTTTTCCTCTTGAAGTGAATTCCATGCAACAACCATACAAGTTCAGAATCAGGGATGGGGAGAATACATATTTCGATGAAGATACAATAGTATGCTGAAAACAAAAACACAAATGCTGAAGAAATTTCAACTTATTCTAAATCTCTGACAAGATTATAAACATGTCAAAAAACCCCTTAATAAAAAAATGTTTCAGGTTCATTGAATATTTTTTATATTTTACATTTATAGGAAAAAATATCTGATTTAGCATACTAGAAAATTTGTAAAAAATATTTTAAATAATTTTTTATAATCCTTATTTGTTTCAAACCAGTTAAATATAAAAGAGATAATTTTTAAACATCAAAATTAAATAAAATCACACACTTTAATATGGAATAAAACATGATACAATTGAAATGTATTAGATATTATAAAGTTATATGCAAGATAATTACTTTCAAAACGCATGAGGTTTTCCCAATATATATACCAAACTGGAATATCTTTTTCAGTTTTAACATATTTGCTTCTTTTTCTTGTTCTTCATAGTCAGATGAGCCAAGAATTACTCCTACATCAGGAACAAAAGACCATGCCCATGATCCCCAACTTTCTTCATCCGATTTTATATCAGAAGAATCTAAAAGAAAAATATTATTCATAGAAATAAATATGAAAAAGAAATTCAAAATTCATTTTCTCTAAATTTTACAAATTTAAAAACTGCTTAACATCACTATCAAAATAAAAAAAGGGCCTTACTCACTAATATATATTTAATATCACATTTATATATCCTATATATCTATGCATTATGATCTGCAAAACTTAAGCAACGATCCAAAATGTAAGCAAATAATCATGTAATTGCAGAAAAGTGATTGCTGCAATCAGTACAATGAGCACATAATTCAGTAGTTAGGTCATGGGTATATAAATGTTAAGAACAAAACATCATATGATGTGAGAGAATGCAAAACGTATGCAATCGGCAAGCCCAGATCAAGAGTATAATAAAATGTACAGAAGTGCAATCAAAGACATTTGCTATAAGTGCAAATAAGTATTTTTCATGAAATATTATTAAAAAATATCATTAGAATGAATTCATAAGAAGCAGAATGATTGGAAAGCTGGCGGATGGGCATGGTGTAACCAGTGTAGCTGAAGACTTTGGAATCAACAAAAATGCTTTTTGATTGCTTAGAAAGTCTTTCAGATCACAGGTACAGATGTTAGAAAAGTTGATGGTGGTAAACCCAGGAAAACAACTGCAGTGGGTGAATGACATATCATCCTGCAGGTATAAAAACCCTGTAATCATATGCCAATTGTCAATGCTCATTAACTATGCACAGCAACTTGCGAAAAATGCCATGATTTGCTGTGTCCAGGCACCTTCACCAAGCTAACCTATTCACCCACCATCCTGAATGCTGCCTCCTTTTCAAAGGTGGTCATCAATGCTATTGTTTAGTGGTGCAAGTAACACAAACACTGGACATGTCATCAATGGAACCATGTCTTTTTTATGAATGAGAGACATTTCAGTACCACAAGCGGTTTTCAACACTAATTGATTTGAAGAGAGGTCGGGGCACAATTTCATTCCAGTAAAACATGGAAAGGTCATTACAGTAGTCATGAAGTTGTAGTCTGAGGAGGCATTATGCTGAATAAATGGACTAAGCTCCACATTTTTTGACAGTTTCTGTAACCAGAAATAGTTATTGTAAGGAGGGGATCCTTTCCTATATTTATTTGTTCTAAAATGTCATTAAGACAGACTCCATTTTTATAGGTTACGATGTAATCCCACACCGAACATCCTTAGTTCATCAACTGTTGGAAAGGGAAGATAGCACTCTAATAGTTAGGCCAGCATACTCCCCAGATATAAATTGCACAGAACATGTGCAAGACACTTTTGGGAGACACTTTGGACATGATTACATCCCCCGGAGAACGCTCAACAGAAACAAATGTTGATTGTACAATTCAGTTCTTACCACAAGAGCCAATGGACAAGTATGAAGAAACCAAATGTGAAGCAAATATTTCAGTAACGGGAGAGCATATCTCATACTAAGAATATCTATTTATACTTCCTTGTCAAAAGACAATCATGTGTAATGATACCATGGTTCAATAAAGCTTTTTTTTTTGTTTGATACCATACTGTAAATATTGTACTCATTTTTGAATAACTATACTTTCGTTATAGTTAAAGAACAAAATATATTTCAGAATTTCATGTATACCAGAAGGTTTATCATGTAATTATGACAAAACACTTGTAACTTAAGATTTGCACTCCAATGTGTGTATATAGATGCATACTAGAAGGTAAAACCTTTTTTTGGCGAATTTTTACAGGCATGGCTTCAACTGGAAAATGTGTACTTTGCCAGCAGGTCAAAATTGTGATTTGGGAAAACAAGATATTAACTGTTTCATTTTGTTCAAAATGCTGTTTTGCACTATGAAATAAGCTTTTACTTAAAAATCAGCTGAGTCTAGGTAGTGAGAAATACTCAAAAATTCCGGTTACTTATGAAGTTATTCAATTTTGAAGATGGAATTCCTTTTGTAAGTTGTAAACAAACATCTTAATATTAATTTTATTCTATTAAGTTCTCAATTCAATATGGGCAAAAATTCGGAAGACAAGCAGAGTAAGAGTTTTATATATACCTGCATTACTATTTTTATTTTATATAATCATAAAGGAATATTTTCCATATATTTTAATATAAAAATAGATTTATATTCACGATATACACAATGTTTGATTGGCTACCTAATGTTACATGTTTACTTATAAGAGGATATTTTTCAAATAACACACATTTCAGAAGTCAAAATTATTGTTAAAACTTCAACATAAATAAAATCCTAATTTGGAGAGTCTGAATTTTTATTCAGGGTTAAATTAAGAGCAGCTGAGCAAGATGAAATGAAACTTATATCAGGATGCTGGTCTCTAGAGAATTCGAAATTAATAAGCAATAAATAATTCTGATTTGAGTTCACGGAAAAGTCATTTTTGCCACGGTGGACAGTTCCAGAATTCTGGTTGCTTTAAGAATGAAGATGTTATCTTCACTGATATCTGTGCATAAATGCTAAAGAAAAATAAGTGCAGCAACGGTTTCCTTCTACATTTTTTACATTCCCCTAATGTAATGGTTTAAAAAAAGATATTTTTGACTTTTGGGAAAGTAGTTTTTGCTCACTGCTGAGAGCATGTTTCTGAATTTCCTTAACACACCACCAATCAAAAATGCATTGGAACATGGAAGAAAGGAATTTTGATTTAAATATTTAATAGCTTCATAAATAAAAGAAATTGAAATTTTCAAGCATTCCACACTTAATTATGCTTGTTTTCAGCTAATCTATACATAACATTTTATTTCATGGTGCAAGCAATGTTTTGAAGGAAACTAGTTTTAAAAAAAATATTTTTCCAAATTACAATTTTACCTCGAATGCAAGATACACATTTGGAAATAAATATAAATGAATATCAACTGCTAATAAAGTAATAAATTGCTACTTTATAAATAATAAAAATGCACAAAAAATTAAAGGAAAGAAAAATGTGAAATATTATAAAAACTACTTTGCTTTTACATAGAAAATCACTTTTAATACTCATTATTATTAAACAGTTCATAGCCTAGAATTAAATAATGAAATACTTATTGATTGCCCTCAAGGTACTTAGACAATACTATGAAGAGAACAAAGTTAGAAATATAACTGTATGATTCAAAATGGATTTTATTGCAAATTCATATGCCCTATTTCAAGATCACAATTTTAACATTTAATACTTAAAATAATATTGCAGTATAAAAATTCATGAATACCTTAATTTTATAAAATTCTTTAAATGACAAAGTAAAAATCAGAAAAAGACAAATAATAATTCTTAAATGAAAACGGTACAATACTAATTTCTTCATGGCAATGAGAAAAGTATTAACTCAATTTTATAAAATTTTCCTGAAAGCTTATAGGCTGCTAACCTTAGTTCTTCAGAACAAAATTTCAATTTTATGTTTAGAACATGTTTAACTGAAAAAATAACAAGTTCTTTCACCACTTATATAGTAAACCTTTTGTTTTCAATATCTTTCTAATTTTCATTGTTTTTCTTCATAAATTTCAAAACTGTAATTTTTACACTTAAAAATGAATTTTACACGCTGAAAACTTTAAATGTTATAAATATTATTAGCTTTATTCGATAATATTTTATAAAAAAGCATACAGATGCATTAATAACTTCAAATTGGTAATAAAAAGAGCAGAAAGTGACATATATAATACAAAGCACAAAAATTGTGCAAGTTGAATATAAATGTTCTAATTTTTAAAGAAAGTTACATAAATTAGATATTTTTAATGTGAATATCTTTGTTCAAAAAGTGGACAAAATCAAATCTCAACCTTTATTTACTATAATACATAGCAATTTTTTTCAAATCTTAATAAACACAATTGACACTAAACATTACAAATTGGTCCTAAATGTTCAATATACAGAAAAAGTAAGGATAACATGTACTGAGATCTGAACCTGGGTGTGAAATTGTTTTGCAAAATTTTATTTAATCTCAATAGCAAGATTTTAAATTAAAATTTTAGTTTCTTATTAAAATATAAATTATTAAAAGATTTATTCTAATGGACAGAAAATGTCTACTTTTTATATTTTCAGATATGTTTTTAGTTTCCTCATATTTTTTCACATCATTTCCATTTTGAAGAAGTTTGAAATACTGAATTTGCAAGATTTTGTCCATTTTCATTAAAGCTTTCCACAATTTAGAAACAATTTCATGCTTTTTTTTCTTTTGTAAATTTATTTTCTCAAAAATTAAAATTATTTTGTTTTTCAATGTACTTTAGAACACATTTCAGTATTTCATAAAGATCAAGTACTTGAAAGGGAAATCAACTTACACTGTTAAATTTCCAAGACTTTTTAGATTTTGATTTACACTAATCAGTATATATATTTTTACATACATAAATATATTTTACATACATACATAATCAAAATTTTAAAAATAAAAAAATAGGTAAAAGAATCTATTTTTTTTCCTCATTTTGGAAAAGGAATAAACAATACAAAATTAATCAAAATTTTAATTTGAAATTTAATTTTCTGATAATTAATTATAAATTTTAATTTTCAGAAATATAATTATAGCTAGAGCTATCACTTCATTTTCAACGTATTTCCATTGACTGTGTGATATGCTTGTTTGCTGTTTTGCATATCTATTTCTTTCTAAAATTAATTTATCGAACACTGAACCATCAAAAAATAATATGAAATTTGTTAGTATATCAAAATTGAACACCAAAAAAAAGGTGAATGAGGAATGGTGACAAATATTAATCTTTGATCAGATGAATTTGGTTCAACATTGCTTATCTTCTTCCAATCAAAAGCTATATCTTCCGAATCACTACTGTAACTATCACAATCGTCAGAGCCTCTTTCTGACAAATTTTAGTATTCATATTTTGATTCTGAATCGCTCATTTTAGTATATATATTTTACTAGAATATAATGAAATATAAAATTTTAATTTAATAATAATAAATTAAAAATTAGAAAACATTGGTTGTATAAATATTTGTAATCATAAAATAACTTAGTCCCCATAAAGATACACTTACTTTGAAGTTCATAACACTTAGGTAAATATTGAATTAAACTATAAATCAAGAGAAACTATGGTCTTCATACAAATAAAAAAATGTAATAGCTTATAATCCTATATAAATGATAAATATTATTTAAACAATTTTTCTATTCTTGATTATATTTGAATGTGAAAATTACAGCAATATAGAATATAATCCAAACTAATTATCTCAAGTAGGCACTGTTTGGTCTGTTTAAAGTGCTTGAATTAACTTGAGCATATACGTTAAGGAGTTAATGAATATTTTCTAAATGAGAATTGTGTACATAGTCAACCTGAATAAAACCATTTTAATAGTATTTTTACAAAAACTTTAAATATAAATTTAAATATCTTGTTCTTTTAGCAATCTATAGTTAAGGATACAACAAAAGTATCTCAATATATATACATTTCAATTATATATTATATATATCAATTATATTTATATATTTCAATTATATATATATTTCAATTCTAAATTTTTCCCTTAATATATTATGCGTTATTTAAAGTTTCTCCTTTAATATTTTACGCATTATTTGTCAAATCAGCTGTATCAGTATATACTCATAAGAATAAACTATAACTGCAAGCACTTTTATCTACTGAGATGGAGATTATAAATTTTTCTTACTTGTATACATTTTAAATTAATAAATGTTTCGTCTTCATAAATGCAAATATTAGGGGAACTTTTCCAATTTTTATTAATAATTTTATTTTTTAAAATTTTAAGTAAATCAGAACATATTTTATTACATAAATAATAATAAATGCTTGTTTTTAAAGTGAGTGTCTTGAAATTTACAACACTATTAAGACACTGACTAATGAAATGGCTTTCTGACTGTCTTTGAGCCTACAAAATTGATACAAAAATGAATAATTACAAAACAAAAAGACTAAATACAATTTATTTTCATTAACAGCCATGAAATAAACATTTCATTAACATTTACTTCAAATAAACTCAGTAAAAAATGTGCCACAAAATTAGAACATTTTAATTTTAAAACCAACAAATATATATGTATTTACATACCTAAACTTTCTTCTATATTTTTCTCATTTTTATCATCAGTTTTACTTTCAATATGAGATGGATTACTTCTATTATGTAAATATATGCAGAGATTCAATAATCTTAGAAACATTGGCAGTTGTTGGTCAGTTAAAGAAAATTCCAAACTCTCACAATACATATGTATTCTTGTCAAAGATGGGTATTTTGAATGTGGAGAATTGTACAAACTGTAAACTCGCCAAGTAGTTGAGCATCTATACAATAGAGGATCTTGATAGGTTTCAATTTTACCACTAGCATCTCTCTAAAACATAAAACCATATACAACTGGTTAACTTTATTTCTTCAAAAGCTATTTATATTCTAAATATAAATAGTTTTTAATATATAATAGTATATAAAATATGATTAATATATAAAAGCTACCATATTAAATTCAAATAGAGTAAACAGAACTATTAATTTTTACATCTATTAAAATATTTGAAACACACAAACTTGCGCCTTTGCATTTTATTTTGTGATTTAATTTCAAATCGAGAAAAGAAAAATAAACCTCTACAATATAACCTTATAGCACACATAAAAGCTTCCACCAACATGAGGATTTAAGAAAATAATATTTAATTAAAATTTCACACCAATTCTTAATAGGAAATATAATTTTTCAAAGATAAAAAGCTACATTTCTGGTTTTTTTTTTTTCTTGTTTCAACAAAAATTTCATATTTCTGCGACTGTCATATTTATCACATCAGTTAATTCCACAAGATCTTGTCTAGGATTAGATCAGGGCTCAGAGCAAGACAGATAAGTAAATTCATTTCTTCATTTGCAAAATCAATACATGCCTGTCAACATCATATGGAACTTGATTCTATTGAAAGGAAGCCTAGAGCTGCAATGTCATCATAATACAAGAAATGGTGAATTATCCAAAATATCAACATAAATGTTAACTTATTAGAATTACGTAAATAAACCGATGAATTCAGCCCTAACCAAGAAAAACATCCCTAAATTAAAGTGAACCCATCTTAAAATTTCACTATTGGTATATAATTATAACAAAGCCATGATCAAGGTTGTTGCCTCACACAAACAAATCTGTCAATCTGCAATAGTAAATAACAAGATTCCTTCTCATAAAGAATGGCTTTGGAATAACAATCAAGGAACAGATAATATATCATGACAAAAAATTTCATACTATCAAACTACATTAATGGTAGTTATGCAACTTCTTAATTATGACAACCAATTGTGGCATCTCTCTAGGTATAATTTAAATTTCACTCACATTTCTAAACTTTTCAACAATTGCAATAACAGATGAAATCGCCAACTTATTGACTTGGCATATAAGGAAGAATTTAAACTTTTATTACTCTATTTTGCTATTATTGGTTTGATTCTATTGTTCTACAGGATGCAGTGCACAGAATTTTGGGTTTTATTCCTTTTTAATCTTCAATGATTCATTTTTTTCACATGCCACTGAGATATCTTTGCACCTCTGAGACAGATAATTTAAAATAAATTTGGAATCATTAATAATATTATCTGGGGTGGTATATAAAGCCAACAAACTTTATAAAACAGAAAACCAGAGCTTTAACCATTCGGCAACCAACTTGGTACTCGATTTTGATTTATCAAGTTTGGCTGCAACAGGTTGAACAGAAAGATAACACAAATATCATGTTATGATGAGCTCACATTTGGAGCTTAAGTAAGTTCAAGTCCATGCAACTTGGCTTTGTGGTAGGACAGCACTCTTGAGAGTAGCTGGTCTCAGTCTGAATCCCAGCCATTATTGAATAAGATTAATATTGCACTTCTGCATGTAAGTCAGTTGAAGTGACTGCTTGGAATCTTACAAAATTTTCTTTTTTGCAGCACATACATGTGGGTCACTACCTATGAAAAGTCTTCCTCCTGGAAGGCAATTTATGACAGTAAAATGATTTACAACAACTTAAAGGACATAATGCTATCCATTAAATACGGCCAAAGTCCATGCACCTTGATTCTTACAGTGAAACTATACTTAATATAAACCAACCTGTTTTTTATTTGACACACCCCATCATATTATAAGACAAACTCAGCATTTACATATTTGACAACTTTCTGCAGTGTTTTTGAATACTTTTATTCATATAATATTTCATAATGTACAATAGAGTTATATCAGCAAATTTAATTAAAAAAGTCAGATAGATCATGCGCATAATTTTAAATATCACATGTTATACTATTATATTCATTAATTAAACTGTCAAAAGTAATATTTCAAACATTTTCAACATTAAAAGTCAAAATATATACAACACTTCTTTTACTTCCATTCACTTGAAATATAATGTTTATTAAATATAACCTGTATAATATTTTTAAAGTAAATTAAACTTCTTTTTAAATAAAACGCATTTGTTTCCCAATATTTTTAGATTACCTCCCTTTTACAAGAACATTCAGTTTTCTATAAGTAATCACAAGCTACTTAATTAAATGCTAAAATCATTGTTAGAATTAAGTCAATTATTTAAAGTGAGATGAAAATACCAAAAATGAAAATACACAATTAAAGGCTGATTAATTTCACATTTATCTATAATTCATAGTTCAAATCATAAGCATATATCCGATAAATCACACTATGTGGTAAACTTGGATATGTTATCATTTGGTTAATAAGCAGCAATGAAACTGGTCTCTGAATAGCAAAATATTTAATAGGATACCTTAAGTAACAATAAAAAATTAATACTGGCAAATAATTAAATAATTCAAATGCACACTAAATTTGAATTATTTAAATGTTTGACTTTGAATTATTTGGTGAACGTATGGTATATCCTGTAGCACATGTAATCATAAGTTAAAACTTTTTCATTTATGGTATTTAATAAAAATCAAAATTATACAAACTTAGATTTTAAATCATAATTGAAACAATTAATAAATTCCAAAATATATACAGTACCAAAATCTCTTTACTATATTTAAAAAAACAGATAAAAGATTATAATATAGGAAATCAAATATCCTTACTTTGTCCAAACAAACAGTCAAATCTTGCATCGTTATCACTTTTCGGGACACCACATCAGTAAGATTAGTGTCTACATATGCTCTATCCCAGTTTTCACCAGCATTAAAAAGTTCAACTGACTTTATATTCAATGATAAAACAATATCATCTTCCACATATTTTAAAATAAGATTATTACACACAATACATATATTACTAATAACGCGATTAATTAAGCTTTGTATGTAGCCAGGAGGTGCTTCTAAGACATCAGATTTCTTTAGAGCTTTCTCAGCAAAGGGTTTTTTAGACTTATGTGACTTTTGGCAATCAGTATCAGAAGAATCATTATCATCACACAATTTTAATATGCATTCAATTGTATTTATAGTTATAATGACAGGTTCAGAGCCAAGTTTAGTCCATGGAACATGAATACGAAGCTCATGTATATGTCCATTAACAAATGAAAAAGGTAATTGTAATTCTTGTTCTAAAACATCAAGTCTAAGATCAAGATTACAGAACACAGCATCACCACCCCATAATGAGAACTAAAACAACAAAAAAAAGCTACTTTAAAATCTTTATAAAATATAAAGCAAAATTGGCAATGAACTGAAAGTTAATTACTACATATTAAATTCAAAAAATTGTAACTACTGCTTGGCAAAGGTAATTTTGTGACTAAATATAAAAACGTGTAAGGAAATTTGGAAAAAAAAATTTTTCAGTGGATGATTTTTAATATGACAGAATGTGTGAGGGCACATAAAGAAAAATATAGTAAATTCTTAAGTAATGGTGATCATTTAAAAGTGATCATCCTCTTATGAGAATGTTTAACTCTTCAGATTTTTAAATATTTATCACTTATAAATAATGAGTACATTCACAAAGTTTGAATTTTAATTTGAATTGTAATTAAAATAATGTACTCATTATAATGAGTACATTTGTGAATAATGTATACATTCACAGTAACATTAAAAACACTTACTTCAACATAGATTTTTCTTGATTTCTAGATTTTATCTTAGTATTAATGCAATTTTTTTTTTGTTTTATAATATTGTAAGAAAATAGAACTATTTTCCATTGAAATTTATCCAAAGATTTAAGAAAATTTATTTTATGAATCTTTTAATACTGTACACACATTAATCACTATCAAAGAAGTTTTCAATTAATTTTCTCAAACTATTTCATCTAATATATTCACTTATGGTGTATTTTTCATATTAACCTAGTATAAACATGTTAAATACAAAAAGTCAGCTTTGAGAATTAAGAGACAAATGGATGGCATAATTAAATAAAGAAAATTAATAAACAGAATAAACAATTTTTAAACTAGAGTAAAATAACTAAACTTGTTTCATAATTTCAGTATTCAGATATTTTGCATGCTACATGCCCCAGCATTTTTGTTCTAACAAAATTTCTAGAATCCCATTTTTACACAGCTGCTTCCCCAAATTTGCCCAACTTGTGTTCTTTTACATGTACATACATTTGTATGTATATGTACATGTTTATAAGCACAAATTAGGGCAAATCTGGGAAAGCAGCTGTGTAAGATAAGCCTTAAATTATTTGGTAGATATGAATGAATGCATATATATTATGAATATATGAATGGAAAACAGAAAACAATGTAATGTCTAACATAGTCTTTACTAAGTGCATCATTATTGAATTTCAGTTAAAATTTGTCTTTGGAATGATGTAAACAATGGATCTATAAATTTATACAACATACTTTATAATTTGGCAAATGAATAACATCAAAGAGTTGTAAGTACTTCATCAAAGTTGTAAGCATTATTTCTCTTAAAATCTCAATTTCCAGTTTTTTTAAAAAAAGGAAAAAAAAAAAGAAAAAAAAAGAAGAAAAAAAAAAGAAAAGAAAACTTTGATATCAAAGAGAAACAGATTCAGTTAACAACAGCAACCCTGATATTGTTTTCTTTTTTTTAATGGAGAATAAAGATAAGAACCTTATATTTTCTGCTCTTAGTAGTGAAATGTAAGTTAACCTTTAATGTTTAATTTTTAAGTTAACCTTACAGTATATTTTAACTTTCAATAATGACACCCCTTAAATTACCATCAACTACTTATGCTTGATGAAACACTGTCAAAATCATATCAAGCAATCTCTGCAATAGTAATTAATAAAATTTAATAGATGGAGTGACACACATATAAATTTATATATCATAAGGAATTATAAAATTAATAATTTTGTCTACATATTCATTTTAAATCTTATCAAGTGATATATTTCAGTGTCATTAAATTTTAAAATTAGGGTATAAGAACATATTTTTTATTCATATAATTTTAATAAAATACAATCAAATTCAAAGTTACAATGCATGTATTTATTTTAGTTACTTACAAAAACTGCAATGTATTTACAAACGTATTTACAGTATTTACAAAAACTACAATGTTTCCAAAGCAGGGTTTCAATATTAGCTTAATTTCTAAAAGCTAATAATTAACAATCAACTTATAAAATTATCTTTACAAAAAAAATCAAAAAATAACCTATATGCAACTGCTAGTGCTTATGTATATAAACTTTCTACTTTAAACTTGCATTTACATCACAATAAAGGACAAATTTTATTTTTATTTTTCATTGTCATCCACAACTCTTTTAAACGTTTTTTAAAACATTTCTTTTAAACTTTAAAACATTAAAACAACTTTAAAACATTTCTTTTAAACATTTTCAGTATTTTTAAAAGTAGAGAAAGACCACACTGAATTAAACTGTCTTACTTGAGAATCTTCTGGTTTCAAATTTTTAATGTATTTATCTACATAACTCAGCAAAAGCGGAGTAATGTAAGATTCAAGCTTGAACATTTTTGGGATTCCTGTTAAATAGATAGATTAATAAATAACACAATGGATATATAAAAATGTTAGCAATTTGTATTAATAAAAAATATAAATAGGTGGTATCTTTTATATACAATCAAAAACCATCTTATTATATTTATAACTTCATATTTATACATATATTTGAATTTATGTATTTAAATTAAATTTCCCATTTATTTCCTTCCTTCATTGGTGTAAAATTCATTTCAATAATAGGTATATCATTTAAGAGGTTTTTTTTTTTCCCCCTAATACATAACTTTTCTTAGGAAATAACAAGA
>JAPDSC010014301.1:18487-28817 GCA_026290005.1 Latrodectus geometricus | reverse complement strand
TTATTGGATTTACAAAAAGTAACCTAAAAAATTTATTATTTAATATCCCTTTTTTCACTTTTTTTTATGGTTTTCTACCATTATAACATTGTTTTGAGGTATCTCAGGAGAAATCAGTGGTGTATGTAAAACAATACTTTTCAATGTAACTAATTACAAGAAAACGTTATAAAAAATTTGATAACTGCAGTTTTAAGAAATGAAGTATATATAAATCAACTTTTCTATGAATTTAGTTATTTATACATTAAAATATTATATTTATTTAAATTTTTTTTTATTCTAGGCAGATATTTCCTATGATTGCTGTCCAGGCATCAAAGTAATGATAAATCCAATATAATTGCAATTCTTTGATTCCAAAGGAAGTGTTAAATGATCCTTAGTTTTTCGTTTAGAATGATGTCTAGAACCCTCAGTCACACAACCGTAAAGCAAATGTACCATTGACAACTCTACTAGCAATAAACGTCACTTTAGAGTTGAAATTGGACGATCATTTTATCCACGACATTAGAGAAGCGTCTTCACCGTCACGTGATCACCCGAGCAACTCTTTGTTCTTTCGTATTGTAACAATTCAAGCTTGACAAATCTGCCGTAGTTTCGATCTCAAAAATCAATTTTCGAAAGGGATGCCATAAGTATAAAAAAAAACAAGAAAAAATACTCCCCTTTTATTCTGATGCATACCTTTTCACCCTTAGCGTTTTTATTCGAAATTTCGGAAAGAAAATTAGTTCATCATTTTGCGTGTGTTCATGAAATTTTTTGTTTCGTTATTTTTATTTTCATGACCCACCATGCACACCTTTTCTTCTTTTATTTTTTTCCAAGGAGGAAAGAATATAATCTTACGCATCAGTTGACAGTCCGTCTGTCTGTCCATGCATATGCATGGATAGGCATATACGACAAGGGGTCGCTTTCATCTTGGGCCTTCATCGTATCCCCTTTCTTTTATCTTTTTAGGGATTTTTTCCCTTTTAGTATCACCGTAGCACGTATCGTTACTATCTTGGATACCCAGGGATTCAGTATATAGCTAATTCATTTATTCACCGATCACATTTAAAGGAAATATTTTTTTCTTGCGTAATAAGGATTATTATTAAACAATAACTGCTTATAATGCAATTTATCGCCTTTTTGGTATTGTACAATTAATAATGATTTAATTCGCTATCATTATTAGCAGCATATTATTAAAATTTAAATTTTTTTATTATTTAGTATTTTAAACAAAAATAATTTCATTTAGATAAATTAATTTAAATGAAACAAAATTGTTAAGCCGATAAAGAGAAATATTTTTAATACTATGTCCATTATATTTACTTAATTTTTTTGTTATTAAACTTATGTAAATTAAGACTAATTAGAAAACGTATATTTTTAATGCTTAATTATTTTGAAGCAGCTTAAATAGATTAAACTAAGTTAGCTATCAAAGTATTTTTAAACATGTAATTTTTCAGAATTACGAAAAATATTTTTTCAAAAATGAGTCAATAATTGAGGCTTTTATAAAAACTAAAATATATATCTATAAATATGTTATTATTTCGTGTTGGATATTAAGTAGAATATGTAAGTTAACTTAAAATTAATTTCAATATTTAAAAAAGCTCATTTTATACTTCCTTGAAAAAAACTTTAGTTTCAAATAATGTAATGAATTGATATATATTTATATTTATTTTATGACTGCTAAGTTTACACAGAATTTGTATCATTGTTTTGTATTTCATTCAGCAAAAATAAATAATATCTATATTTACTAATTTGTTGAGAAAATTGTTTAATACTTCAACTATAACTGTTAACTTCAATAATTGTTAACTTCAACTATGTCACCAGATGCATATATAATTGATTCTGCTTTTTCTTAGATTCAATTAATGTAATAAAATGCATAGTGAATGAAAAACAATTTAAGTAAGACTAAATACATTTTAAAAGAAATAGTATTGAAGACAGAAGAAAATAATTTCAACTTTTAGCAATTTTTTAGCCCTTAAGTGTTTTTTAGATTAAAATATTATGAATGTAATCAAATATTACTTTTAGTGAAATTTTAGTTTACTTTTAACGAAATATTAGTGAAATTTTTTCTGTATATTATGTATTCCAATTTTTATAAAAGGATATGTAAATTATAAATTAGGTCTTGGAGATAATTGCAAAAGTAAAGTAAAATAAATAAAATAATACGAAAACTAAATTAATTAATTAAATATGGAAGAAATCTTGATAAATTAAAAAAGTGTGTTATTCAAGTGTTAATTTCTAAAATAAACATTTTCCATTAAAAATAATAAATAGTATCAGGTTTAAATTACAATTTTTATAAGGATATTAGTTTTAGAGAAATTTGAAAATTCTTTCAATACATTTTATAAATCTATAAACTTCTTTTTCATTCTATTCATTCTTTTTTCATTCTATTTTAATTTTTGATAATGAAAAAGAAATGATATTATCCGTCTAATAAAGATTAAGATATATAAAATATTCTACGTATTTATAATTTTATCACTAACAAATTATCAGAGTTTGTTGAAGAGCATTTTAAGTTTCGAGAACAACTAAAAGAAAAAAGCTATTTTAATTTTTTCATGATAAAAATAGCATGTAAAAATATTTCCAATAAAATAAGTAAAGAGTACATAATTTGGATAAGAATAATTAAAATGTTTTAAAAAGCAAATATAATCGTATCTACTTAGATTGTTGATCCATTTTATTTTTTTCAAAACTTATGCTGCAAATTTTAAATTAATGACAAATATATATTAAATATTTAATTTATAAAAACTTTATATCTTTATTGATGAATCTAGTAGGTTTTTAAATTCATTCGATTATTTGGGGAAATTATTTGTCAAATGGTTTCCTGATAATGAAAGTTAAAAGATGTTTAGTTATAATTACAGAAATAACTGCTGAATAAATATTTTTCCAGAAATGCATACTGTTTCACACAATACATAACAAATTTTAAACTAGTTATTAAAGAAATTTTTAATGTTATGAAAATTCTTTATTATTTTACTATTTTTATCTTATTTTGTTATTTACGGTAAAAAAATGCAAAACATTTCTTAAATTTTTTTTGCATATGTTGATAATTCTCAATTAAAATAATTAGACTTTCTTGAAAAATCCATGACAAGAAAATTGATTAACTTTAATTTCTCCATAATCACATTCATTTAAAAGTGCAGATGAAAATTTTGAGCAACAAAACTAAAGACACAATCTTCTTACACACAATTGTAACTAATTGAAAAAAGGGAATATAGCAATATAATTTTTAACAAGAAGCAGGTATCACCTTATGATAATATGATAAGGGCATAATACATTTTATAAAATATCAGTTTCATAATTATCTAATTTTTGTTTATTAATACTTAATAATAATGGGAACTGAAGTTCAACTTTTTATACATATGATTTGATCTTCAAAATAAACATCTTTTAATGATAATATTCTTAGAGTTGAGAGAAATGTGACAAGTGCAAGGATGAGCATGTAACATTTGATGTCATAAATATAATCGTATGAAGTAATCGTATGAACAAGTGCTTGAAGTAAACAAATTATAAAATTCTTGAGTATAACTCTCTCATAAAACACATGATATACTCTTTTGTTATAGATAAAAAATAATCCTTATTATTTGAAGTCCAAAAATTAACACCATATAATCAAAATTAATGATTATTTCACACGCATAACGTCAGAACCTTTGACATTTAAGTAACAAAATTTCATCACATTAGTAATTCAAATAGATATTCTTAGAATACGTTGCTCTTTATAAATCAAAAAATAATTGAAAATTCTAGTATCTGATATAAGAGAAAGAAAATTGGATAAATCTAAAACTCTATTCACTTCCATAGTTTTCTGATTCTCTGCGTTTCACTTATAATTGACGTTAAAAATCTTTTATAAGAACTCGAAACAAACTAAAATAGGGACTTAAACAACAACAATATGTTTGTATAATATAAAAGCACACACAGTCATTCAAATACTATTCTCAAATCGTATTTGAATGATTGTACTGGTAAAATCAACAAAATCAAAATCTCACTGGAAACAATACACAACAACTCGATATTTCCAATTTTCTCATCCCATTATTCGAATCACGGTTACAGATAATGACCCACAGTTATGGATTCATTGATTTCTGTCCGAAATATTTGAAGAACACGACGAGACAACGTGGAGACACTCAGACTTTAATAGTGGTTTCCTCGGCAATAAAATGCAAATCACCGGGATCGCTTCTGAAGAGCCTTAGACGTTCCAAAAGGGAGGGAGGTAGAGGGGGGAAAGCCACATTATGTACGGATGCCTGATTTCATGGAATGGAATGGGGATTTCAGGATTTCTCTTTCTCAAGCATCGAATTAAAATCCCCACCTTTTCCCCTACGCTCACCTATGTGACGTGCTGCTGAAGTTTGGATATCGTGATACTGAAGGATATTTATAGATGCAATGGAGGTACTTGTGGATCGAAAAGCAAATGGTTGATTTTCAATGAGAATTATTTGGTGGAATATCTGTTTCTATGCATTTAATTTAATTTAAGTCATTCTATTGATGGCAAACATATTTGTTTATAAAGGTTAAGTACAGAGTTCAGTGAGTTCCTATGCTTTTGAATATTAAAATACTGCAAAATAAAACGCTGAAGTAATTTTGAATTGAAAATATGAATTTTCAAATTTTCCATTTATAGTAAATATAATAATAAAAACATTACCAAATTTTTACTATATTAAAAGTACATTTAAAAAAATATGTTGTTTATAGAAAAATTCATGATGTATAAGAGAAGTTGTAATGGAAACTGGTTGAAAGAATAAACATTTTGGATGAAGATGCAATTATTTTGATAAATAGGAAAAAAGTTTTAATGAAGGGCCTTATCTTCTGAATTAAAAATAAAATATATATTTGTATATGTTAACTGAATGACATAGTTTGTACATTTAAAATAAGTGAACTGGATATTACCGAACAAAAAATATATTATTTTATTCTATGCTTCAATGTTTTGTTATTTCACTTGTATGGTATGAATGCAAAGTGTTGTACCAAAACTTATTTCTTTTTATTAATAGAAGTTTACAATAGATTTATTGGAAGAAATGGAAAAGATAGTTAACACACAGCCAGTGCTGCACTTGCTTCATTTCGAAAATGTACTATTAAATAACAATTTAAAATTTATGATTGAAATGCATTTTATACATTTGCTTTTTACACTTCATATTCTTGATGAATGCATTTCAAAAAATAGATTTTTTTGTTTCATTTGAATCAGTGTGAATGAAATAAATAAATCTCACACAAAGCAATAAACGTAATAAATATAATAAATGCTAAGTGTAAAAAAATAAATAAATGTAAGGAAACACTGAAAATTAAAGAAAAAAATTTTCATGATGTTTCAATTCAGATTTGAAGAATAATCGAAACAGCGATCTTCATAGAATACAAAAAAAAAAAAAAAAATTACATATATATTTCAGAAATTGCTTAAAAAGAAGTAGATTTGAGTTCATTAAAATTATTCACTTTATATTACTTCTATAAAATTAAACTATATATTATTTGAATTTTAGTACCATCTCAGAGAAATTTAATATACATACATATAATTGAAAAAAAAATAGAATCATTTTCGATAATTTAATATAACAAACAAATATTAACACACTTGTTTAAAAAATATAATGTAAAATATTATATGAATAAAAAATGAAAAAAATTGGAAAAACTCCATTAAACAAAAACACACAAATTAAAGTAAAAAAAAGTAGTATTTAATACTTATACTTAAATTGGAGCAAAAAAAGTAATACGTAATTAAATTGTTGACCAGGAAAACATTTTATGATATATTTTTACTTATGAAAAGTAATCAAGATAACTTTAATTAAATTATATTCTAGGCAAATGTGTTCATGGATAAAAATAATAGATACACAAATTTAATCACTATTTTTAAACGGGATAATGATATCGGTTTTCTGAATAATTATTGGTCAAGATTAGTGATTAGGAGTTCCTTTACACTACTAATACTACTATTTTTATATGTGGTATTGATATTGGTTTTCTGAATAATTATCGGTCAAGATTAGTGATTAGGAGTTTTTTCTTTGCTTCACTTGAATACTATTTAAGAAAAGCTCCACCAAAAGCAATTAATATATTGTTTATTTTAAAATGTTTGGAGTGCTTTAGAAAAACTGTCAATGTAAAATTCAAAATCTAACTGCATTAATTTTAAAATAAATAATAATAATTTAAATTAATAATTACATATAGCACAATTATACTCTCAAGTCATTAAAAAACTACATAAATAAACTTCCAAATTTAGTACTTAATAACATTAAATAAATTCATCAGAGTAATGTCAGTTTTCTTCCTTTAAATCATTTAATAACAAGCCAATTAAATCATTATACATGAGAAGTTCTCCCAGGAAATTTTACAGCATGAAATTGAATGGTAAAAATCTTAGTACAGATTTTAACTGTTGGATTATTTATTATATGCCTCTAACTTTTATATACATAATCGTTGGGTGGATGCCTTACAAATTTTAAAGCTGCCTCCCATGCGATAAGGGAACATGTTTGATACATCGTATAGAAAGTCCTCTCATGAAATAATTAACATTTGATGTTAAATGGAATCTACAACAACCTTTCTTTTTGTGTGAATGCTGTTCATTTACTTTGATGTTTCATTCAAATGTCACGTAGGGTAAAATCCAGAAACTCTTAATTACACAATACTCGCATTTTATAAGCATATTTAACAAAGAACAAGTGAAAAATACATTATCAAGAAAGTTCTTTGGATGTTCATATGTATTACAAACTCCAATAAAATGCTTATTATCTAGAAGAAAAGGCCAAGATCAGGTAGTTAATTCTTTTTATTTAAATATAATTTGTAATTAAAGCCCATAAACATGAGACCCAAGAAATATTTTAATATGTCAATTTTAATGACATGAATAAAATATTTCATGTAATTCTAGTGACGAAGTATCAAATTTATAACTAAACGCACTGAATTGCATCCCTATTTTTAAAAATACAATGAACCAAATATTTTGCACAACTATTATTTTGGTTTACTAAGCTTTTTCTACCAGATTTACTTCCACTTATTGGTAAAAATCCTTCTTTATTTTACTGAATAAATACTTTCCGTAGGAGTAACACATTAATTCGAACGTGATAACACTAGTTACTTACAAATAACACCAATTTTAGAAGATAATGGAAACATCAACTTTCACATTTAATGAAACATTCAATTTATATCAGAATTTATTAGATGTTATGATATCTAAGTACATTTTCTCCTTAATGTTTACCATCCATCTTTCTATTTTTCTTGTCTTCAATTGATGTGAATATGGAGAGGAAAAAAAAGAGGGAAATGAACAATTTCGGCGATGATTTATATTCTTTTCTTTCTAAAGCCATAAAACGGTTGGGAGCGTAAATTACAGTTGACGAGACCGCACGGGTATGTTGAGAATAATTAAGCTGGATCTTCGCTCTCCAATAACATAAAAGCAGAGCTCATAATTCTTCATTAATCCTTTGTAAGGTCGTGATTTATCGAGGTAAATGCAGAGATAAAACTTTCTGGTTTATTACAAAGCATATTTGCATTCACAAATTAGATCATCATAACTATAACTCATTAAGTAATAAACTTTAAATCTAAGTACGGAGGAAATCATAAAACTCTCTTATGCAGCGTAAAAGGTTTGGGGATATAAATCGTGGTCTGTGTGGTTCTCATGTGCTTCAAGCTGGCTTAATGCTTGCTATTCATGCTCTTATTAGTTAGTTTACAATATGCGAGATCACGCACGTTTTAGATGCCGAAACATTTTATTTAAAATAGGAGTGGAAAGAGCTATGGTTGAACGTAACCAAAATTGCTCTTTTAAAAGGCAGTTATAAAAAACCCCTTATTATAAATATCTTTAAAATAATTAGTAGTTTGATGTATAACTTAAAGATACACTTTAAATAAAATTTGAATCCATAATAAGGTAGCAATTTTATATATTTAATAAGTTTGTTTAATCACTGCAGAAAGTATAAATAATTTCAATTTATTTGTAGCACAGAAAATTTCAGTTTTGATATTTTAATTTTCTTCTTGAAATACTTCTGTTTTGGTTAAAGTTGAAAGAGGATCAAGCAATTTTCCAAGCTCTCGTGATGGATTTTGAAGGTTAAAAACAAAGAATTAATCTATATTTGATACATAGCCTGTCTGTATTATGTCTGTATTATTCGAGGTAATTTCTTATTTCGAGGTATATTTGATACCCTGTCTGTGGGTTAGAGTACCTGACTACGGATGAGAAGGACCTGGGTTCGAATCCTGGCTCGGGCATCGATGTACTTTCTCTCTCTGTTTCTAGTCTTTTTCATCAGATGATGGATGGATGAATGTGGGCCGTCCTATAAATGGGTTTGTGGTGGTGTGGCTTGGGCGATGCTACTCGTACCTCCGTGATTTGGTTCATAGGTACCCACCGGGTGACGATAAAATGAGTAGCAGTTTCCGGCCTTGTTGTGGCAAATGGGTTAATTACTCAAATGTGCCCGCCATTAGAAACAAAAAATATTTGATATTTTAATTTACTTAAGTGATTTGTGGTACAGTTACGAAGGGAACCTAAAGTTCTTAGAAACGCAATTGGTGGAAATCAATAACCATACTTTGTTTGATAGTTTGAAACAAATTTCTAAGCACGAGAGTCTGGCACAACAATTCTAACTAATTAACAAAATTATACAAAATAGAAAAACGTAAATCTCTTTCAAGTGAAATATTAGATTTTGAATGTGTGCAAAATAAATAGTAAAATTTATCGTAATAAATTGAAGTAACCTGATGTAATACATTTAGGCAAATAAATTATTTAATACAAAGAAATTCATTCCAAACAATAAGGTAAAGCATGTGAGAATTTATTTATTCATATGTGTACAAAGGGATTCAGTATAAACAGGAAATTAAAAATACGAAGTTAGTTTTGTAGTTTGTTCTCCATTTTATTTTTTAACTGAATACGGCATTTTGAGAAATAAAAGAAATATAATTTTAAAAACTGCTGAAATTTTATCTGTGTAATTACATTATAAATTGGATTAAATATCTATTAATTCAAGATTTAAAGAAAAAGATTTAACTTTCTTATTACAACTGGAGATAAAATGGTATGTTGAGTATAAGTAAATATTACTTTCGTCAGAATAAAAATTGTTTTCTCCTGAGAGATTATCAAGCCATATTATTTTGAGAAAAACTTCTTAGTCTATGAGACTACTAATGAGTACATCAGAAAACACTACATGCATGTCAAATTTGCAAAAGTATACTCGTGCTTTTTTTTCTTTTGTAATATATCACTTCAAATCAAATCAAAAAGTTTCACTAGGTCATTTATTATTCACAAAAGAAAAACTATTTCTACATTTTACGCAACAGATTCTGTACAATTATCTTGCTCCTTTTTTTTAACAACCAAAGAAATTATGAGTGGTGAAATGTAAGGATTATGAAAATTATTGGTTGTTACGTTGGCTTTTAGATTTAGTAGTTGTGAGTAATCCTGGAATATGGAAAGATCTTCCCTTCCCTCTTCTGAAATATCCGGGAAGTGTTCTTTGTTTCCGGGCAAGAAAGCCCGCATCTATTTATCTTCAACCTCACAGCCGAGCCTCCATAATTAGGATGGGCCTCGAAAACAAAAGGCTCAAAGTCGCCTGCAAATTGCGAGATTAAGGGCTTAGAAATTCTCAAAGAGATTTCAGAATTTGATTTTTCACGTTACAACTTCCGAAACGTTGTTACTTGGTGAATATTTTTTACCTTGTTCTTTATTTTACATTGACGTTTTTAGATGGCTCTTCTGGAGCTTAAATTGGGAAAGTATACAAAAAAATCTCATGAAAAAGATTACAGCGTTCGGTCGCCGACATGTAGTTGCTTTCATGTTAAGTTAAAAATTGGCGTTGTATTAATGTAAAAAACTTTATTTTGTCCTTTCGGTGCATGATAACAATTTTTAATAGAAGAAGTTGGCATATTAGTATTTTAAAATTTTTTTTGAAAATTTAAAAAATTTATTTTTAAAATTTATTTTAATTTTTATTTAAATTATTTAAATTTAAATAAAAATTTAATTTATATTTAATTTTTTTAAATTATTTATTTATATTTAAAAATTTTATTATATTAAAACAAA
>JAPDSC010014295.1:0-19679 GCA_026290005.1 Latrodectus geometricus | reverse complement strand
ATATATATATATATATTTAAGGATGCAAAAAAAAGCTCAAAAATGAAGTCTTTTTACTTGGTTTGTCTTTATGAATGAAATAAAATTTAAAAGCATCACTCAGAAATTTGTATAATAGATTTTTCGTCATTTCTAATGGGACCGCGAGAATAGAATAGAGCAAACATCACTGAGCAAGATTGGGTTAGATGTTTTTGAAGGCTGAATATAAAATGAAAGAACATATCATCAGTAAAACATAAAAATACACTAAAAACCATGCAGGATGTGACTTTTCTCATATTTTAGTATTTGTCACAGAAAGATTTCTTCTGAAAAATGCAACGCATGATGAAATTCCATTTGCTATTTTTTAAAGATATACTTACAAAACCTTTCTTATTATTAACGTCATTGGTTGCATCGAACTCTTGCAAATCGAGGAAAGAAAAGAAAAAAAACAAGGAAATGCTGAAAAATGGAAACATGAAATGCCACATATATTATTCTATGACAAAAGAAAAAAAATAGTATTTTTTAGTCACTCAGCATTTAAAAGCATATATTTATAGAATTTAAAAGTAATTTAAGCATAAGAGTTGGAAAAACAAATTAATACTGCAACCTTCGAATGAAGATCTCTAAATGTTTCATTTAAAGCTTACCTGATTAATTTAGAAAAATAAAATTTACTAAAATTCGAGAATTTACCTCTTCTTTACGAAGTGTTTGTGTCGATGGCAGATATATTCAATTAGTAAGCCAATTTCTTTTATTTATAGTTTATAACTTTTATGAAAAATATTTTTCTTTACTCACAACCTTCCAATTACTATAATATCCATTTGAAGTCTTTCTTATAAATTCATTGATTAATTATTTTATTTATTTAGCAAAAAAATTTAATGTAATTTCAATGATTTAAATCAAACTTAGTATTTAAAACACATTAAATAATTTTTTATGTGTTTTAAGTTCTATATTAATACCTTTAATATTTTTTATCACATAAAAAGAAATAATAATATACTATATTCATTAAAAAATAATGTAAAATTTTCTTAAAAAAATTCTGTTTAATTTAAACAACCACATTTACTGTCCAAACTACATCTATTATTCAATTTATATTATGTTTACACATAGTTGTTGCTTATTAGTCTATAATAAATAAGATACGACCTAGCTACTTGCAACAATATAAGTGATCTTGCTGAACAAAGTTCATTGTAAGATATACATGGACAGCAAAGTTCTCCAGAGTTGATTTGTATGAGCGTATTATGTACATCATAATTAAATTTATAATTTTATGCATAAAGTTATTAAAAATATTCTGAAATCAATTAACAATTCTAATTTACAAATATGATTTTAAAATCCAAATAATGCTTTAAAAAGAATTTAAATAATTCTGAGTTATCATTGATTTGTGTTGAAAGTTCAAGCAGATATTCTTCTTATTTTCAATATTGTTCATATAAAAAAGAGAAGAAAAATGTTAGTTAACTGAAACTTCATTTTAAGCAATTTGAAAAATAAATTAGACTTGAATTTAATTTTTAAAAATTGTAAGAAATTTATGGAAAAGGATTTGTTAACATTAAAACTATATAATTAAGTAGGCCTCATTTATGCATCATCTATGTATATGTTTACATAATATAATGCTCAAAATAAAGCACATTCACATAATTAAATAAAAACCTTTACAGTTAAAGCTCATATAAACTAAGAAACTTGAAAATAGTTATATAATTTGGCACTTATAAGCAAAATTATAAACTTGGAAAGATTTTATAGCACTTATCGAACAAATGTTCATTCTTTAAAATGCTGAATTATAAAACAGTACGAGATTTATTATTTTAATCTTTGAATTTATAATTTAAATTATGAATTATTAAGATCAGAAGAATAAAAATATACCTGCGCCTTGAAAATTTAGTTAATGTTCAGAAAATATACTTCAAATTAAACATGAATTTATATTTCAGAGTATTGTTTTCTGTTTACAAAAAATAATACTGACGATTTTTGCAAGATATGACTTTATTAAAATATTTAATCATAAATTAATTTCAACTTACTATAAGATTGTTTTATCAGTTCTAAAGAAAATAAAATGAAATTTTATGATTTTTCATTAATTGCCTTTCACATGATAATTAAATTTCAATTAAGATAAATAGTAGAGCTAGTTTTAGCAGAAATGAAATTTGTTTACAGGAATTTACAAAAGTGAGTTTGAAGTCCTTGAAAGTTTACATACTACAATTAGTTTCAAAGGAAAATATATGAGTCTAATATGTTACATTTAAAATAAATATTTGTGTTCATAACGCATACAATTATTATTTTATCTAATCTTAAGAAAACAACATATTGTTAAACTGAATGAGTTTCAATGGATATTATAAATTTTTGGAAGCAAATAAATTTAATTTTGCTGAAAGTAACTTTAAATACACATTTTCTTTAAAAAATATTGAAAGTTGAATTAAGTTTGCAAGCAGGATAGGAAAGCACCAGAATGAAAATGTATTATAAAATATTCCCAGCCATGCTATTTCATATTTCATTTTTGAATATTTTAAATTTATCAAATTCTTTAAATGAATAAAAATAAGAATTTCTGTGACGTTTGTTAAAAATATTTGAGAGAATTTATTTATTGGTTGCTAAAGTAAAACTTATAGAGCATAAATTCATGCAGAACTTACCACGTAATATAAATATAAACTTTTATTAAATTTTAAAATATATTGAAAAAGAAATTTAAAATATACATTGCAAATAAACATAAACCTATCATTCAATATTCATTTCCTTTTTGCTAATTGTTTGTATAATTCATTAAATTAATGAAATAAAAAAATGTTTTATTTAAAATGTTAAATTATTAATTTTCCAGAAATATATGTTATATATTTTGTGTATTATATTAAACTATATTGCAACAATTAAATGAAATTTTAAATATTTAGGTTATGAGTAAAAATAAATAATTGATAAGATCTGTTTTTCAAAGTTGTATTTAATGAAGACCATTACATTAAAAATCATTAAAAAACATTGAATCAAAACTATCATTGGAAGTTTTGCTTGAATGCCCATTCTTCAAAACATTACATATTAAACGATTGAAGAATTATTCGTATAAAATAAAAATGGTCATTCTTTTGTGCTCTAAGAGTGGGGAACGAAAAATAATTCTGTGTCAGCATCTATTTATTTTTTCTTTATTGTATTTATTTTGTTTATATGAAAAATATAAATATTTGAAACGAATGTTCATGAATTAAATTTTCTTATTGTTCCCCTATTAATAAAAAATTTATTTTATTTAATATATTTGATGAATGAAATTTAAAGTACAGTGTTTTAAATTGAATTGAATCGAATACTCAATTTAAAAAATAATAAATTACCATAAGAAAAATTTTGAAAGTTATTTCATGTAATGAGAAAAGATATATTGGGCTATTTTATGTTACTCAATACCTTTATAAAAAAGATGATAAAATCAAAATAAATTTTGCTGTGCTTGAAATTCAAAACGATATTTATAGAAACAATGTCAAATTGGAAGAAGATTAACTTATACTTTCGTTACTATATCTCGAAGATAAATACATAGAACACTTTTTCCACTCTCTTATATAGAACTTCAGCTAAAATCAAAACATATTATGTTTGGGAAATACTAAAAGCACTGTTTATTTTCAAATAACTAGTAAGTTTAAAAATCATAGTAATTCTATATAAAAACAAAGCTGATGAATTGTAATGATCTGGAAATTTTATGCTATATAACAAAATTATTAGTTTAGAAGAATACAATTTGTATCAATCAAATTTTTAAATCTTTGTAAAAAAATGACATAAATGATTTTTCTGCTAATATTTTAAAATTATTTACACGAACAAGTATAGCTGATAAAATTAACTCTTCTAAATAATTTTACTGATAGCTTTTCAATTTGAGGTTAAACTTTGAATTAAGTTTTTTTTAACTTTTTTGTTAAACTTTGAATTTTAAGTTTTAGCTAATAAGAAGTTCATCATGCATTTTAAATTTACTAAGTAAAATTTTATCTCTTAGAAACTATCTTCAATTTTTTGAAATAAATTCTGGAAAATAGAAAAAATATTACTTTTATTATTACTTTCATTTGCTTTAAAATTTGTTGTCAAAATAAATGAGAAATTGATATGTGGATTACGGCAAAATCAAAAGTTAATGGGGCAACCACTATTGGCTATATCTTCTTCCATATGACTTGCCACAGAATAAAATGCTTTGAATGCATCCTTAAATTATAGCAGGTCATGTAATTTCTATATTTTACCAAACTTGATCTGGTTCTTGTAACAGGTGGTGTATCTCAGGAAAGTTCGGCCTTGCGGGCATGTTTTTTTAATGTGATAGACCAGATAAAGAAGCAACTCAATTTGATTGTTAAACGAAAACGCTTGAGGGCTGCGTTTCCCATGTGGTCACGCATTATTCGGTTGGAATATGGCTGATATGATAAACGTTGGAAATATTTGAAGACAACGGGCTCCAACATTTCTGAGACAGGGCTCTGTTGTTCAGTGTACTGGCAATGTGCATTTAAGGAATGAAACTGTGAAATCCAATATCATTCCAAAAAATTATACCGAATACTGAACCAATGTGTCGATGGCTAACTTAACAATTTAGCAGTTTTCTAAAATTGTGTCGCCACACTCTGATTCGATTATCATTTTGTTGGAAATTGAAACAAGATTTTTTAATAAAGACAACGCCGTTTCAATCTGATGCTCATGTCTATTAATCATCACACTATTGGCTGTGCAAACACTTGTAGTTTTGCGTGGTGTTAATAAGCAATGAAGCTTTGATGACATTTCTATAAAAGAAAATAAAAAAAATCTAAACTCAGTAGCATGACAGCCTATGTTTGTGCAAAAACCTACAGTGTTCATATCTATTTAAATGACCAAAGGGTTCTGGGGTGCGAAACAGACATTCCACTTAGATAGACAGTATAATGCGAAACAGGCAGTGTTTAGTTCCCAAGCATGCTTGGTACTCAGTTTGTTAGATCCACTGAAGGGTTGAGAGCTGAGACAGACTTGCTTAGACGGCGAATCGAACTCGGACCTACGTTGTGAGAGTGTGAATAGCTTCCAACAAAACACCGGGCTTCTACCTGGCATTCTACTCAGTTACAAGTGATATTGAATGATACGAGTAAACTCTAAATGATGCGAAACAGGATGTTAACATCGGGTTGTAGCTGAGTTATCCATTATTGCCTTTCATGCATATGTTTGTCACCTGGTGCAGTGGTGCAAAGAGGGGTTGCAATAAGTACAGTCCATCCAATTTCCCTTCTGTATCCAGCAATTTTAGTTTAACATCAGAATTGTTTGATTTCGTCCAGTATGGTCCGAGTTCTCTGTAAGATAAAACCCAATTACTCTAAGCAAACTATAATTCAGGATTATTGTAAAATAATCCCCAATTATTCTACTTTAATCATGTTCGGATATTTGCTCTAAAGAAGCTCAATGTAAGATGAAAACAAAAGATTTCACGATTCCAGAGGTCAAAGATTAAAGATTTTTTATGCTATTTGTTTTCATCTTCGAGGTATAGTAACGAAAGTATAAACTAATCTTCTTCCAATTTGAAATTGTTTGTATAAATATCATTTTGAATTTCAAGCACAACAAAATTTATTTTGATTTTATCATCTCTTTTATAAAGGTATTGAGTAACATAAAATAGCCCAATATATCTTTTCTCATTACATGAAATAACTTTTAAAATTTTTCTTATGGTAATTTATTATTTTCTAAATTGAGTATTCGATTCAATTCAATTTAAAACACCACACTTTAAATTTCACGTTCCAGAGGTGATTCTGCAGATATAGGAACATCATTATTCTACGGTCACGCAATTTGTTTTCATGACTACTTGCACGTATATAATCGTAACCTCACGATAGCTCTAATTCAGTCACATCTGAAAAGCACAATACCCCATAAGAACACAGCAGAACGCCACATGGTGTTATTGCCTGCAATTGCAGATCCCCAGTAATCTACATTTTTAGTAGTATGAACGCTAAATAATGCGTTAATAAACTGTTCCATTCGATTTCACTACACTTTTTTCAGTTGAAGAATTACCACTTCTCTACCAGTTAACACAGACCACCTTTCGCTGGAATTGTGTAAGTTATCTAAATATTTTTCTTTTACTCTGAATAAATCATCAATCAAAAATGCTTGGAATGGGTTGAATGACATTTGAATAAGTTGTCATCATTATGTTAAAAATATGAACAGTAAATAGTTCAGAAAAAATAAACAATTATCTTTCAGGAAACTCGGAATCTATATCTAGATATGCTATTGAATCTACTGTCACCACAGTGTTGCCCAACATATTACTGAGTATATTGTACAATTATGTTACTTATAAGCATATTATACAGCATATATTACTTATTGTTTGTTACAATATTTTAAATATAAAAATATATGTTTTTTACTCTCATTTAAATTTATTGGATGCGCAATATGATGATTTGATATTTCATTATATGTTACATGTGTTTAAATATAATTAATTTATTAAACAGTAACATATATGTGTAATTAATTTATTAAACAGTAACATATATGTGTAATTAATTTATTAAACAGTAACAAATAATAAGTAATACAAATAGTAAAAAAAAAGTTTTATCAATTCTAAAAATATTAATTAAATTTTAGCTGTGTGACACCAATTCTAATTAACTGAGAAATTTATAGGTTGAATATTAATTTAGATATTTTTGCCTGATGCTTGAATGAATTGTAAATTGTAGTTTCAGTTTCAATTGGTTCCTTATGTATTTCGGTATTAATTTTTATCAATATTTTAATTATATGGTATTTTCTGAAAGGTTAGTATCTCTATATAATTCAATTCACAATTGATTGCAATTATTTAGATTTATGTTTGTTTAGTATTTTTTTGATATTTATAATCTTGTGATACGTGATAACCAGTTATTTTTTTAATTGAATTTATACTACCTTAAAATTATTGTTGATCAAAATTTAACATTTAAGAATTTAACAATTAAGATTTTACTATGAGTTGTAATACTAACTTATAACTAAATGCTCATTTGCTCATAACCAGTTAAATAATGTGATGGTCAGTTTTTAAATAAAAGCTTATAGGAGTTCAGAATGTGCTAAAATCAAATTCAGAGGAAATATTAAGCGTTACAAGAATATATTACAATAATAAAATAATAAATATATTAAAGTCTTTTATCTGAGTAATTCTTATAGTAATAAAACACACTGGTACTATAAATAGTATAAATTATTTATAGATTAAGAAGCCAAATAAATTTAAGTTGAAAGGAAATTTTCTAAAACTTTTTTGTTTTCTAATTTATTTTATAGAAAATGGGAAACAAGTGTATTTACATGTATAGAAATATAATTTTTTTATTGAATAAATAATTAAAAGTAAAATCTATAAGCATTGAAACTATGATGAAAGTTGAAGAGATACTTTTAAGCCTAATAATAATAATAATATTTTATAGAAGAATTTGCATTAAAAAGTTTAATTTTCATGAAAGAATATAAATTACTTTTTCAAGAATTTTTGAAGAAGAGAAACATATAATTAAAAATAGCAGTTATAAATGCTGTTTTTAATAATACTATAGATGTAGATCATTTATACATCTTGTTATTGAAATATTTTAGTTTTACTGCTAAGAAACAAATTACAGTTGAATTTAATTCTACTTTTTCGCTTGAAAAATTAAGTTGATTAAATAAATACATAATTTTATTAATTGTCTAAAACCCCAATTACAGGAATAATTCTGATTGAGATTTCTATATTTAAAATCTAGTAGTTAAGTTATTATTTAGTTTTTTGAAAATTTATAAAAATTTTTATTTGGCTTCATATAACATTTAACTGAATAACTATTAAAATCCATCTTGATTTAAAATGTTTGTTTTAAGTATTTAAAGATTAGATTTTAAATGTTTGTTTTAAAATTTACATGAAAATAAAAAATTAACTATAAAATATTTTTAAAAGCTTAGACATTTCGTTGCAACTTTATATAAAACATCTGAAAATGCTTATTAATGATGAGCATTTCCAACTATAAAATAAAGATGGATTAATAATAAGTTTTATAATTAATACATTTTAGGAAAATTTTTGTTTGAAAGTTTAGTTTTTTGTGACAGTTATTTGAATTAAGTACTTTGTTAAAGTTTCAAAATATTTCAAGCAGTGTTCTTTTAATTATCACATTATTTTTAGAAAAGAGATTTAAATTACTTCATTATATTTCGTGACTTAGAAGCTTTTACTTTCAACATTCTTAAGATTTCTTACATGAAAAGTGAATAAAAATATTTAATTTTAACAAAGTCTTACGAATTTAGCTTTTGTGATATTAAAAATACCATGTTAATAACATAATCGTAATTGCGCTCATTAATCATTACTACAGTTAATCTTTTTGCTTTATTGTGTAATGCTTCATAATGTAAATAAATGCAAAAGTCTTAGAAATGCGTGAAGAACATTGCTTAAAGTAATTTAAAGTTCTTTTATATCACAATGTTAGATAGCAGTACGAAAAGTTTAATTAAAGTTAAGATCTCAAAAATAATTGCTTTGTATATAAAATACTTGTTTCATATATATCACTTGATACTTCTATTAAAAATTATGTTTTAATAATAATATCAGGGAAATAAAGCATCTTAGATTGAAAAAGTAGAGATCTCAAACATACAATCGCTACTTTTTGAATCTAAGTTTGCTTATAATCTAAATGATTTGCGAATAATTGATTGATTGATTACCGTATTTTAATTCTGCTTATGATGAAAAATATAATTAAGGTGAATATGGCATTTTAAAATGTAAGGTGAAAATATTTTTGATGCACAGGTTGCTTAAGAATTTAATTTCTAAGTTGGATCTAAAATAACGAACAATAACAGAAATAAAAGAATCGCTTAAGAAAACATTATCAAAAAAAGCGACTGCAAAAACTGTTAAGTTCAACACACATTTTTGTTGGCTATGTCATGCTACAAACAGACAAGTGAATAATCTGATTTAGAATATAACTTATAACTAAAACAGACAAGGTATTAACGAGAAATTATTAAGCTTTGACCCATGCCTCGCATAATAGGAATTAATTTCTGTCAAGACTTTTCGAAATAAATTTTATATAGTTGGATATTATATAGTAAGTACTGTATTTCGAAATTTTTCATCTTAATAAAAATATTTTATACTTAATGATGAATATTTTTTGAAGAAGGACATTTATATGTTCCAGTGTTAAATTAACATGCCTCAGCAAATATATTACTCCCGGTTACAATATGGGTCAAATCCTGCCCGTTGATTCACCGGCACGATACCGGAAAGCAATACCGTTTTTCTTTAAAAACATGTTCGTTCACTCACATTTATCATATCAAGAATGTATTCCTTTTTTTGTAAATACAATAATGGAAATTCTGAATAATCCAACAAGATCTTTTATCGATATTTTCATTATTCAAAGAGTGAAACAAGTCTATACTTTATAATAATTTATTGCTATATTATGAGAAACAGAAAATTTAAATTAAATATTATTATTGGTATCAAATAAGTAATGCATTTTTGTATATTAAATAACTATTTTCAAAATTTTAGAAAGCTTTAAGCATAATTTACTAAATGATATTTTTACTGAATGTAGATTTAACTGATGATAAAGTTGTATACTTTATAAATTTTTATTTTGCTTTAATAAAAGAAAGCCTTGCACATAATTTGGCTCTAAAAATGGACTAAAACAAGTTTCATAAACATAATAAAAACCTTTAAAATATACAAAAATAGAAAATATTAAAAAACTTATAAAATTTATTAAGTTATTTATTGTTATATTTTTACCAAATTCAGACTTAATGATTAAATTAATGAAAAATAATATTTTAATATTGTTTTGAATTTTATTCCAATAGCGTTCATGAAGTTTTGTTTCTGTAAATGAAATGAAATTTATTTTACAAATAGTATAAAAAACAGTTTTGTTGAATTAATTTTTCAAATAAAATTGAAGCTTTTTTACGTTGACCAAAGAAGTCTTAATACTGAAAAAAATTAAAAACTAATATGGAAAGTATAATTTAATGAGCAACACATTTTAAATTTCAGTTTTTAAATCTTATTTAATTTTATATGTGATTTAAAAATTTCATAACATATTTAGTTTCAATTTTTACGAAATAATATATAGAAATATATAAATAAAAGTTTTGAATACTATAAAATTTAAACCAAACCATGATAAATGATAAATGAGCTATGAAAATATTATTTTTTTATAAATAAAAAATAATTTATAAAAATCCATGCATGTTGTACTTAAATAAAAGTATTACAGTCGTAAATAATGGTTATATTGTTTATTTAAGATCATAAAAAAATTAAACTATTTATATATCCACAAAAGTAAATATATAAGCTTTTTATGAACACAAAGGGCTTTATATTAATTTTATGAATAATTTATAATACATTATTATAACACAAGTGTTTATAATACATACATTTATGATTTAAAATTGCGCTACAAACAAGTAATCCATGAAGTAGACTTTTAAAATTTATAGCAATTTATGCTAGAATTACAGGAAAAAAATTGATATGGAGCATTTTAAAATCTCTGAGAGAATTGACAAATTAAATATAAGCAACATTACATTTTAAAAGGGTTGAAAAAAGTATGTACTATTCGGCGAAAGTCAATGTCGGTCTATGAAAATGTTGATATATTTAAGCTTTGTGGTATTTCCTTTAAATATGTTTTTAAATATTTAAAAGCGTAACGTCATTAAAAGGAATAAAAGAATAATAAATAAAAGTGTAACGTCATAAAAAAAGTTTGCAGCACTGCTTACTAGATTGTTAAAAAAAAAAAAAAAAAAAAAAAAAAAAAAACAGAATATTTGTGAAATTGCTTTCACAAATATTCTTTTTTTTCAACTTTTTCTACCAATTGTAGCCATTTTCTCGTTTATACTATATGGTTCTTTGCAAAAATATTTTTGAAATTATTTTCATATTTTTATTCTAAGACATAAATAAATGAGGTTAGCAAAAAGAAATAATTGAATCATTCTCATGAAACAATTTATTAGTATAATTTTTTATGCATTCCCAAACATTATTTATTAAGAAAAATACTGAAAATGGAAACAACTGAACTTATATTTGAAATTATGTGTTTATACTGCTTGTGTATCCATCGGCAAATCATTAAAAGTTTACAATAAAAATATTGACTGCCATTAATCTCAATGATTCTAAATTAAATTAGTTACAAAGCTCCTTCAGGTAAGTTGATAAAAAGTGAGGTAATTACTTTATTAAATTATTAACTTCTATCTAATATATTTAATAGTAGAAATAAGTGATGAAATCTTAAATCTCTTAAATTTTATTCATTTCTATAAAAACATTAAATTTTCACCAAGAAAATAAATTTTTACTACCAAAAAATAAATTATGTTTTCCTTAAAATTTTCCTTAAAATTTTATTTATTAAATTTAAGTTTCTGAAATATTATATTATGAAGCCGACTTTTCTAAGTAAAAAAAATGCTGCTCATTTTGTGCTTATTAAATTACAAACCACTTCTGCAAACCATAGGTTTTCCTTCATACATATCTAAGTATTAGCGAATTTTTCGAATGGAATGTAAAAGATTATTTTAAATAAGACGTTTTTAAGCAAATTGAAAACTTTCTTATCATGTAAATCCTTAAAAATTTGAGGACATACCTTTAGAATATGAGCTACGAGTTTCTTTTTTGGTTTCCTTATCACTGCAAAGCAGAAACTTTTGGTATCAAATAACGATAATTGGAATCAGGTCAAATCATGTTTATATAGTAATGTTATCATCAAAGATAAAACCATGTTTATTAATTATATGAAAAAAAACCTGAATATTATTTAAACATTTTACATTTATATAATTTCAATACATTTTTAATTATTATATCATATTTTAACATGATGTCACAAGTTGTTATTTATATTGAATAAATTTATTAAATGTTGCATGTTTGCTGTCTTATTTTTGTTTTCAATATTATCTGTAAAGTAAGAGCAATATATGGTTTTTAACTATTGTAATATGAAATTTTAAAATAAGCAAAACTTTTTTGTTTTCAAAATTACAACAATATAAGTACATAATTTTGATAAAATTTTAAGATTAAATTATATATTATTGCCAGTTTATGTAATTTCTTCTTTTGTGAATTATAAAATCAATGGTATTAAATAGATTGTAAATACAGG
Source organism: Latrodectus geometricus (assembly GCA_026290005.1). NCBI lineage: Eukaryota > Metazoa > Arthropoda > Arachnida > Araneae > Theridiidae > Latrodectus > Latrodectus geometricus. Next base: position 7,278 of record JAPDSC010014295.1, on the reverse strand, counting down.
AGAAGTAAATAGCATTTATTGTTTCGTTTTTGATGTAAATAAGGTCAAAAGGAAAATAATTATCATCTAGGTCTAATTGGAAGAAAAGTAGGTAGAAACGATAAATACAAAATTATTAGTTTACAAAATATATAAGAAATAAAAATTAGTAAAAAATGAAGACTTCAAAAACTTTAAATTCCTAGAATACATATAGAAATTTCTCTGTATACATATGAGATATAAAATTATGGTTTATAAATTAAAAAACAATATATATAATAACATTTCTCTGAATTTTTCCATTTATCTTTTCTTTGAAAGTTACTCAAAAAACGTTCTAAGCACAAACTACTGAAATATTTTATTTTATCTACTTTCATCAGATGAATAGTAGAAAAGTAATTTTGAGAAGAAAAAAATTCAAAAACACTGATATAAGATTCCAAAAATATTCGTTCTGTTATTGAAATCATTCTTCTTTTCAACTTACAATTTAATCTTCAAATGTGAGTTCCCTTTTTCTGCTCAAGTATAAAATTGCTGAATAAATATAATCAATATTTTAAATGGATAAGGAAAATTTCTGTAACATTTTCGGATGAAAAAACTGAAAACTTATTTGAAAAGAAATGAATGTTAAGAAATAAATATCATAAGTTTTCACACTAATTAGAAAGAATAAACATTTTAATTGGAAAGAAATTGTATCAAGAAATAAGAGCAGATTCCTTAAAATAAAACTTTTCACATTCAGATTAAAAAAATTAATTAATGACAATATCGAATTTCAAATAGCTTTGCAATTGTTTTTTATACAGCCATTAAAATATATGTGTTTTAATTTTATATTCTTATTTAGGTTTTTTGAATTTTAATTGTTAAACGATTTTCTATTATGAGTTAATTGAGTTTTAAATTTTAATTTTGCTGATTAAATGAAATTGGTAGCATATTATCACTATTAATGTAATACTGATTATTTAGAAATACAGTATATTTTATAAAAATTATTTAGTCAAGTCTTCATATGATGCTAAAAGATTTACACGCATTACTTATTTCTATATGATACTCTTTTCTTATAAAACCAACAGAAAAAACAAACTTAATTGAAAATACTTTAAAATTATTAATAAATTACACAACATTAGATGACATTAAAAATATGCCTGCATATTAACTATATTGTCAAGAGCTAAAAATATTTTTGTCAAATAATTCATATTTAGCAATTTTCTTAATAGGCTATAAATATATGAAAATGAAGTATTGTCATTTATGCAAATTCTAACTTTTTCATCACTAATACTGTTTTTTAAAATTGAAAGTAACATATTACGTTACTGACAATTATATACTTTTATGATCTACATATGTCACTGTAAGCAACATTTTTAGAAAAACAAATTAACTCTCATTTCGAAAGAAACAAGTTTTTCAAATAATGTTTTATACGACATTTGAAACTAAATTTTCAGTAAAAAATAAAAACTAGTTTCAAGGCATACGATTTTCTTATCATGCGATTTATATTTATTATTATATTTAATTCTTAAAAACTCAATTCATTTAGCATATTAAAAAGCCTAGGAAACGTGTTTCTAGGTTTTTTAATGTGCTAAACGCTGTGAAGCGTATTTATAGTTTCCAGCTCTTAGGAATTTTATGAGTAAACTAAAAATATATTTGTGTGGCTCATTTTTGAACCAAGTAAATTTGACTAATTCTACTACATTTAAAAAGCATCATATTTTTTTAAAACATATACTTTAGTTTACAACTACTTATCAATAGGCAGGTCATCATACCAGTATCTACCTGATGACCAAATATCTTCCATCAGAATATTGATTCGTAAAGTAAAAATCCTAGAAATCCCAATGGCTCAAATATTCATCCTAAAACTGTAGTACAAACCTCTTAGTATCTATTCTCTTAGACACAAACTCAATTAATCCATGTATGTCAAAATAAAATAAGTCTTTACTATTATCAAACTCTATACCTAAAACTTTGTAAGAAATATTTCCTTCTCCTATGTTTTGGAATCATCAACAAAAATTACAATTGTTCCCTTTCCAAAATTTTTGCAAATCTTCAGAATTTGTTCACCAATTATATAACTGTAAACTTCATTGAAAATTACTTTAGATTCTATCTTAACGGATAAATGTTGCTCTTCTGTCTCGGGACTTCCAATTATATCGCCCATGTAGATGTTATCTTTCAAGAATGAAATAATTTCAGAATACTTTTCAAAATTCTACACCAAGTGAAGTTTAATCGTTGCCGCAAATAGAAAAGGACTTCTATTTATCCCGAACAAAAATATAGTGAATCTGTAAGCTATATGTGTTTTAGAATTGTCTGTTGAATTCTTGGTAAAGAAAAATCAGGTTACGTTTTATTTTTCTTCGTGGACTAAAATATTCAAAAAGGCTTGACACATGTCAATCGTAAAAGCTACATGTTTAAATCTAAACCACAAAAGAAAATAAAACAGTTTACTGGTTGCACGATTACCCAAAGGATTTCTCTAATTGGTGGATAAAATATAACTTTTTTATCTTTATTCTGATTGTTGACTAATTCACTAATACCTTGCTTTATGTAATCATATATCACTTCTCTGTATTCTTCAAATAGTTTGCCATTTCTAAACAATCTTCTACTTACGAATGTTAAACAATCTAAAACCAGTCAAATTTTGACTCAGCTATTTTTTAATTGTTATATAAATGTTATTTATCTAGTTTCCAGGGCAATCAAACAGTGTATCTGTGATTTTCATATTTAATATTTGACCCCTGATTGGACAAAGCTTCATTTTCGAAGGAATTATCTCCCTTACCATTGACAATTAAACCATAGCCTTATAAATCCCAAACTTTTTCAACTTGTTTCAAAATTAAACTCTACCATTATGTTAAATATGAAAATAGAGTAATTATCACAGTTTTTTTTGCTTTGTTAACATTAACTAAAAATAATTTCAACAGCTACGAGATTTCTATTCAAATGTTTGATTTTACCAGTCACATTGTTGTACTAATAATCTGCCCCTATCAAAATACACGGCTCAAAACAATAAATGGGTATTGTGGTTGGGAAACTTCTCTGATGCGAGATTTATAACCGCTGAATGCAGGAAGGAATGAAGAAATTACAGTAATGATTGCATCTACCTGAATATATCACTGCACGTAATGACAAGCGTATTGTGCACATTTCAGTCTCGTGATTAGCCATACCACACTACATTCAGTTTGCTATGCATCATTCGGTATCCCCTTATACCATTAGAAGTGTATTACAGTTGAGAAAAATGCTAACAAAATACCCATTGCTTCATTTACCCTTGACTCAAAACTGCAAGTATTTTCCATTACCAGTGGTAAAATAAACAATGGGCATGAACTATGGAATGTAAGGCGGGACATGGTTTTCCCTAATTAATATCACCTCTGCCTGAAACAACATGATAGTGGGATTCCAGTCAGGAGATATTGTGATGAGAGATTGAGGAACTGTCATGTTATGCACATTGGTGCTGCACCCAATATCATAATTTGTAATGGTATTGGATTTTACTCCCTCATTCCTCTATTACGCAGAAAAAATACACTGAACAGCCATAGCTACACTTCTAAGCTATTTTATCCTATGGTTCTCTCATGTTTCAGTGCTTAGACACAGACTTTTACAACACGATATTGTACTACAATACGTGGCAAGATATATTCAAAATTGTTCTTTCACTATCAGATTGAACTGTCTCATTTTCTTGCTTGTTCTCGCGAATTATCACCAATCACAGCTTGTTATTTTTTTACACAATAACTTGTTGAAGTTACACCAATCATTGCTACATCAGCTGAACTTTTGCAATTTATGGAAGTCACATGAATTTCTACTTATCCAAATGTGCAACCAAATTCTCATTGATACATCCAAATCTTTTTTAGTTTTATGCCGAGGCGTGTTTGGGAGTGAATATGGTCAACAATGGAAAGTACCCTAATTACTAATTTTATCATCCTCTACACTTTACAAAAATCTGTTATTTAAATTTTCTGGACTTGAGGAAACATGTTATCTGCCAAAAAAATTTTACTTTGATATCTCTGCTTTTTTAAGAATTGTCTTTTTGGAGGCCAACACCATTGGGTATAAAGCAAATAAAGACCATATTATTTTCACAAATGATCTGGAAATTTTTTTAGCATATTGGAGAGTGTCATTATAGCTGGTTTTTTATAGGGAAGTGTGAAGCAATCCTAATTACAAAAAATATATTTAAAATATTGCAGTAAAGGCCCTAAAAGTATTTAGATCAATTCGTCCAAAAGTTCAAACAATTTAATTTGAAAAATAATGTGAAATGGTAAGGTAAATAAATTATTTAACATTTTAGAAAATAGGATGATTGGGATTCACACAAAATAATTTTAAATTTTAATAAAATTTAATTTTTTGGACTCTTTACAATTACATTGACTTACAACTACATTGAAGTGCTACCACAATAAGGTACCTATTATTGACTAATGTTATTAATTGAAAATGTTAGTATCTGAGTTATTTTAAAAATTTATTGAAAACTGGCTTAAAAAACTGTATAAAAATAAAATATATGTAATACAATTTTTTAAATTGTATAAATAAAATTTCATATGGTGACTATTTTACTGAAAATTACCTGAACAAATGAAATCTTCGATTTTTAATCAGCAAATGATAATTTTGCTGTTTAATAATTCATAATAAAATTAATAGATAAAAATTTGAAAATTTTGACTCGTATGAAAGGAAAATTGCAGAAACTCCAAAATACGTAAGTTGAAAATATCAGTGAATTGGAAATTAATTTGTTATTTAATTAAAATTTAATTCATTAATAACAAATAATTTAATTACTTGTTTTTTAATTAATTTTTATTAAGGTTTAGATACTACAAATATTTTTAAATCGTATGAATATTTAAAGTTTATATGATTTTGAGGATATTTTATTCATGAAATTTATAAATTTATCAGCAATAATTTACACCACCAAATGTCAATAATATGACTTAGATGTGGGTCTAATGTTTCCTTTAACTGTTATTATACACATTAAATTGTAAAAATGAAGGCGAAATCGTAATAAATGGAAAACTTTTCAAATTTTCCTATGTAATAATGGTTTCCGGAAATGAGATTTTTGAAACAGCAGTTGAGTTTTCAATGCAAATTGATTTCTAGTATCATAATATTATACTTACAGAAAAATATTATTTACATATCTTATATCATTGGAGAAACGTTTTTATAGAAAAGTTTTCATTATCTCTTTTATTTATTTTACTTTTCTATTTTATTGTTTAGTTATGAAGAAATAAACTTATATTTTAGAATAAATTTGAACTCATTTAATGTGTTCGTATTGAATTTTACATAAAAATTGTAAATAAAAGAACTTATCACTGAAAAATAGTTTATAAACTGAAAAACAAAGTATTTCACAAAATTAAGTATGAAAAGTAAATTTAGTTCTACTTTCCAAATTTCATACTGAAACAAAAAGCTTTTTGATGTTAATGATTGATAGAGAAATGCAAAATTTCTAAAATCAAAATTATGGGGAACAAATTGATAAAAATTATAGTGTTAACTTTAAAGTACGAAAAAGATTATTCAGTTGTTAAATATAGAGAATTGTATTATAGATTGAAAGATAAAATCACACGCTTATTAGAGAAAATAAAACTTTTATACTGAAGTTTGTTTAAAGTACAAATATTAATCTTTGATATTGTATTATTGATTGAAAATTACATTTAAGCTTATTTTTTGAATGTCATATTTTCTTCGAAGGAAATTATTAGTTTTTATAGTTTGATATTTATGAATATCATCACACTTTCTTCTCTTTTATTTCTCCTTAAATTCTGTAAATAAATATTTATATTCGACAATTTAACTATAAGAAATTTTTATCTAAAACCACTAAAATACAAATGCAAATGTGACAAAAGCAAATGAGTTGAGCATTTAGAAATTGCTAAGTGTTAAGAGACTCAAATGATTTTAAATTGATTTATGTAATTGATCATTTCCATAAAAATTTGAACAAACAACTTTCATTTTTACTCATTAACTAAATGTTCTTTAAAAATATGAAAATATCATTAATGTAAAATTTAAATGAATCTAATTCTGTTGTTTCTAATATCCTTATAATACAATTAATTTTTTCAGAAAAAATATTGTCAACGAAAGAGTAAATGACTTTTTCAATGTCTACTCAAATAAGTAATAATAGATTCTCAATTTATTAAATAATAAATACAATAATGACACAATTGAAATACAGATTGTTTAATTGGTGATGAAATTTAACAATTTGTTTTTTGAAAAAATTATGTAAAAATATCTTTCAAAATTTAATTAATTTTTTTGACACATAGATAGCATTTACTGCATTGAAAACATACTGTTAAAAATTGTCCAACACTTTATTTTAATGTGTATCCATAGATTTATGATGCTTATGATTATTATAAAACAACTTCTATATGTTTTCAGTAAGCTAAATATTTTAAAGAATTTAATTTTAATCCGTAATGCATATGAGTTATTTAGACTATATGTGAACAAAACGAGATCAATGCTTTCTTTTTTAAATGCTTAAATCATAACATATATTCTATCAACGTAATTTATTGTGTTTTTAACCATTATCAAGATACTTTAAGTAAAGTTTTTTTCATGCGAGGTTAGCTTCATAAAGTTCAAACCAGATGAATAACTTGAAAATCAGTGAAAAAAAACTTTTTGGAAAAAAGAAAATAATAAATAGAAGCAACAGAATTATTCCTAAATGTATTTTATAAAAATTTGGAAACACAAAATTTTGGCACTTTTATGTAATTTAGCTATAATTTAAATTTTCAACTTATTTTTGTTTAGGATACTTACATATATTTAATAAACGGAATTATAATAAATAAACATCTTGGTATATTTCGCAATTAAGAAAGAACACCTTATATATGTGAAAAATTTAATCTTTAGTTTTTATACTACGAACAAAAAAATTTATAATAAAAGTTCTTAAGACTTTTATTTTAAACTGCCTGAAAATTTCTTTTAATTAGTTTCATTTATGAAACATTTTCTAAACGTTTTGAGTCATTGAAAAACTAAGCCAATAATTGTACAATGTAATTGATTTAGGAAGTCCTTAATTGCTCAAATTGAAATGTTTCATATTTAAAATAAAAGTGCAAAATGTAGCTTGCTCTTAAATATACT
>JAPDSC010014289.1:0-12349 GCA_026290005.1 Latrodectus geometricus | reverse complement strand
ATATATATATATATATATATATATATATATATATATATATATATATCAGTATTGCTAAGTTTATTCTAAGATATCAAATAACTAAAGGAAAAATCATACATACAAGAATACAAAAATATGGGAAGCAATTGTATTTTTATCAGTATGTGAATCCCCTTGGGACCAAGAATTGTAAGAAAACGAAAAAAATTTCCATTCAAATGTACCCATGGGATTGAGTAAAGAAAGTATCGGTACACTTTTTCATACAAAAGATATGAAACCGATCCATGCAAGGCAATATTTTGAAAATCAGACGATAAGTGTGATTCCGTATATTTTGAACCGAGATGAAAATTTTGAAGTCGGGTTATCTCAGACAAGAACATATTCGGCAAACAAAGAGAGAAGGGAGGATAAAAGAAGAGGAAATATTTTGTACAATGCTTTCACAAGCGAGAAGCTCGCGACGTAAAGTGACCGTGAACGCGACACCGTTCTGCGTTCTTATTTTAACAAAAGACAGCAAATAAAATTCGTTAGTTTCCTCGTATCTGGTAGCATTGCAGTACGAATAGAGCGTGACGTTATAACACCGCCCAGTACGGAAGTATTTTTATTTTTCACTTGGCTGGATGATATTTTCACCGTACTGCATTTCAAATTTTCATTAGACCTAGCAGAAAAATTTAAATTCCTTCTTTTTCAATATATATATATATATATATATATATATATATATATATATATATATATATATAATTTTTACATTATATATATACATTGTCTTAAAATAGTATTCTACATTATTTTACAAATAAAATCAAAATTATAAGTAATCTAAAAGTGAGATCAAAACATATCATAAAGGGGGGGGGAACAAGGTTATTATTTAAAAAATTTTGCATAAAAAAAGCATCTTTTAATCTATTTATATTTGTTTCTATCTTCATTTATTTATATGTACATGAATTTTTTATTCATTTATTAATTTTATATGTAGATACATTTACTGATATGTATATAATCAATTCATATAAATTTTCATCGAAATTAAATTCATTAAAATTTGTTACAGCAACAAAGTATTTTTGAGATGGAATATTTGTTTACTGAATTTCCTTAAATGGAAACTATACGAAAACTATGAGAATAGAGCATGAAGAACAAAAAACATGAGTGATTTTTTTGAAAAAAAAAATTAGAGGAAAGCTCTCAATCTATCTCATCATATGTATATTTACATTTGTGTACAATATTCGCGTATTCCTTGTGCATATTTAGTTGAAAAACGATACACCCAATAGAATACATTTTTTCTGTTTAAAATATTAACAATTTATTATATTGTTTTGAAATTATCAATTATGACTAAACATGATCTGTTTTGTCATAAGGAGTTTGGAAGAATAATCTTCTAAACGAACAGATTATTAAATTGATTTATAATAAAGTAAAATTATGTGATACTGAATGAAAATAAAGCATTTAAAAATTTCGTATAAATAAAACTGAACTTTAAATGTGTTATATAAAAATACGCTTTATGTTAGATAATAATATATAAAATATCATTTACTTTATTTATCACAATATATTTGTTGATTTCTAAAAATATAATAAGTATCATGCTCAACAAAAACTATATAAGTTTTATCAAGATTCTTTTTAAACTAAATGTAACATTCAAACATTTCTTAAAATTTTCCCAACGAAATCATTATAGATGAGAACGGACGAATATTTCCAATAAATCTGTTTTTCGAAATTTGATACGACTTTTTTTTAAAAAAAAGAAAATTTATATTATATTTTAAATACTTTATCAACTATCAACACTTTATAAAAATACGTATGTTTATAGATTATCATATAATAACAATTAGAAATTTGCATTATGCAGTAAATTTCAATCCCTTTTTGTTTTAAGAAAAATAATTAATTTCTTTTTTATAATTTTATATTTTGATTTTTCCTCATGAGAAAAAAATAGAAATGTGCCTCATATTTGACAAATATTTAAATTAATTTAGATGAATATTTTAATTTTGTTTTACTTAAATATAAAACTAACTTACTTAAATAAAATCATTCTGTAGTTTCAATTAAATATTTACCTATTAGATCCAAAAATCAATATAACAGTTGTTATTTCACAAATTTTTGAAAATAAATCAGTGACAAATAAATATTTGAATTCCTTTTAAGATTTTGGATTAAAATGAATTTCTTTCAGAATTATTTTTATATTTAAAGATGCTATTATTTTTATAATCTAAATAATTTTCACGTTAGTGTTAATCAAAAATAATACATCTAAATTTCTGCAAACTGAATGAATTTTTGCATATATAGGCATCTATGCATTTCTTAAATGAGAATTGTATTATTATACATTATATTTACTGCTACTTATTTTTATCTCACCAGAATCTTTAAGCATTTAAACTTTTGTTAATTTTGAAAAATAATGGAGAGAGGAGATCGACCATATAGCTGTCATCCATCCTTTCAAATATCCACATTATATCATCAAGATGTTGGAATAAGAGTACATTTAATCCTAAAAATATTTAATATACATTGACTTAATACGATAAATTTTCTGATATCGAAGACGATGTCAACTAGACATGAAAGAAGATTTCCAAACTATCTTTTTCTACCAGATCCTCATAATAATATTTTTTGTGTTTTATTACAAAATTTATACATGAGGACCAATATCAAAAGTATATGCTTCTTTAATTCTATCTTGGAATTCATATTTGGTCGACTTTCCTGAATTCAGTAATTATCTTATCATTCTTAACAATTCTAAATAAGTTGCATTTTGAAAAGGGATCTCTTGTGAAATATTAAATTTTTTTTGTAATTAACTAGCTTCTTTTTTACATGTTTAATTGAATTGAAATGTTAAACATTTTTAACTAACTTTTCCCTTTTATATACCTCAGATCGATATAAAAATAATATATTTAATTTTTAAACTTAATCATTAACCGAATGATTAAAAATTATTTTTAATTTTTTATAATAAATATTGATAATAATAAAATACATTGACATATGCTCCAAAAATATATTTTTTTACCTTACGTATATTTCACATTTGTAAAACAATTTAGTTAATTTTCATGTTCCATAAGAAGATTAGATTAATGCGAAGACGTTAATATTAATATTTAAGTTGCAAAGGAAAATAAGGATCAAAACTGAAATAATATACAACCGTTAAAACGCAATTAAAGTTGATAAAATAACTCGCAAAAAATAAAATAATAGAATAGGAAAGAAAATTCCTTCATTAACACTTAGAGAATTATTGCAATTAAAATGGAGATGTCTTTTACATTACGAATGCATTTATCACGAAGATTAAAAGCTAAAATGACTTTAACCAAAAGTTCATTTACTCGTGCTTAAATACTGCTATTAAGTAAAGATTTACAGAAAGCTGAAGCTAATGAAGCATGATGATATTTAAATGATAATTTCCAATAATTGTTTTCTGTCGTTCAGTTGTGAAAGCCAAAGCTTCCTGACACTGTGATCTCTTGAAATTGAAAAAAAAATATTTATAGGGATTAACGGTAATATCAAAACAAATTAATTTTAAATAATTTAGTAAAATTTAATTTTCTTTATGTATTCATGTATTTTTAGCTTTATCATGTTTGTGACCATGTGTGTTTTCCTTTTCGAGATCAATAATCCTCTTGGTTTTGGAAAAAGAATTTTCAAACAGAATTGAATTTGGAAAATATCTCAAAACAATCGATTGTTGTTACAGGATTTTTAAGTACAACTAATATATATTTTGATGTTCCTTACTTTTATTAAAATATTATAAAATAAATTTAGTTCAAGAATACTATTGTTGCACGTCTTTTTGGTTGGAGAAAAACATCAGATAGAGAAATAAAATATAGCAATAGATAAGGTATTTAATTGTAATCTTTTCAATTAAAAATAATGAGGTAATAATGTTTCTAAAATATTTATTATTAATATTTACCAAATAAGCAGCAACGTTTTATCGGAAAATTATAATAAGAATAACGTTGTTAAAATATTTAATTTTTCTTTTTATTTAGAATGAAAGAATTTTTTTTAGGAAAAAGAAGCATTATATAGAAATGTTTCCATACTAACAGACAATTACATAAATTCTCTCATATACGAATCATATAGAATTGATACTTGCATTTTACCATTTTCAGAATTTTTCTCGCATTAAAATAAAAATATATATATTACATTAATGCTGATACTTTAATTGTAACTAAAAGAATTTATTAACAGTTTATTTGAGAAAAATTATTTTAAACTATAAAAAGAAAAGTTGTAGTTGAGTTGGATGTGGCGATAAATGGTAACCAATGAAGACAAATGGTATAACTATTAAACTAGATTATAATTATTATTATTATTATCATAAAGACAAAGTTAGCTGTTAAATCAGGGCAAAAAATTGAGAGTTGGATTTTGAAGTAGAATATTATTTTTGGATCAAAATTGGAATGGTCCGCACAGAAAAGGCTAGAAAATGTTATATTGAATTACAAAAACTTATTACACGAATAGAAGCTTGATCATACAAAACAGTCTTTTATCTTGTGGAGAAAATGGTTGAATTTACCATTTTAGATAATCCTTTAAACCAGATGGTGTGTATAGTAAAAGTGCAAGATAACCAAAAACTCTTGGTTTGATCAATTTTAATAATGAATTTATTTCTGAATTAAAAATTTTGAGAGAAAAATACTCTAAATAAGGGATACAATTATATTAAAAACAAGTCTCTGTTTTTCATAATCATACAGAGAAACGACTAGTCTACAGGTATCTATTGTCTTTCAAAAGAAAGGCAGAAAGTTATAAATTTGAGCTAGGAGCACAAAGAAGGTAAATAACCGCGTTTGTATATTAAAGAAAAAATATAAATGTAATAAACTATGCTTATGTTGTAATATTTTCTATTTAACTGCCACTAGTGGCTCATAATAAATATCATATTATTTACAAATACAGTATTTAAGAGAAAATTTATTCCAATATTATAAAATATATTATGGGTGAAAAAAAAAAACAGAAATTATTATTTAACAGGTATAATAAGTAATTATGTTTTAATTTGTGTAAAAATATAATAATATAATAATTATCTACACTTTACTTGAAGTGAATTTGTTGATAGAAACAATTAATGAGTTATTTTTTTATCATATTTGGTGATTATTTGCCTAAAATTATTTGCTAAGATTCAAAACACAGAAACAACATTTACAAAGATGGATGTATAATATGATAAAAATATTTTTACTATTTACAAAAAGAAGTTATTTATCATTAAAATTTTCGATAGATATAACGAATTTTAGAGCAAATAATACAATTCGTTGGATGATAAGATCAAGTATAATAACTTTAGGTACATGTACAAACACGCACATTGCGGTCTTAAAATAGCAATGATAACAAATTGTTAAATTAGAACTGTACCAAAAAACGTTGATTAAAAAAAATCATGATTTCATAACTAATTTAGCTATTATTAAATTATGAGCAAACTTAAATATAGAAAAACAAAAATACTCAAGAATGCAAAGAAAAGAGAAGAATGTAAAATATATTACGTAAAAAAATTATGCAAAATCATTTGTCTATCAATTTTGTTAAAAATGAGATTAATTTGGTCAACTGGTTTATAGCTCTTTTTGCGTAGAAGCGCAAATGGAATTGGAACATATTGTTCATATAATATTGGATTCAAAATCGATACAAATACCATACATGAAACTTATTAATTGTTGAATTTATTTCAATTTGGTTTTACCACTTTACGGACACTTTTTGTAAGTAAATATTCGTCCAGGTTTTACAAATTAAAGAGGAATATGAACTATTACATGCATATTAGAGATAGGATTCGAACTGATAAACTGTTGAACGTGAGAACGCTAACCTTTCAGTTGCTTGCTTGATTGAATTTTGACCAAAGCGCTGATCATTCAGTTTTTACTAGGTTTTGATAAGTGAGAATATAGTACTGGTAGAGTGATAATTAAGACACGAAATTAAACTGTTTCGAAAACATGATTCATTCAAAATTAAACTACAACAGAATTTGGAGTTGTGTCAGTCAATACTGAATAAAAGTAACATTTATTTACTAACTTAAAAATAAACTGCATTTAAAAATAGTTTGAAAAAGCATTGTTGAAAGTTATCAAAGGCAATTGATCATGAAATCACAATGTATATGTAACTACAAAACAATCTCTGAATTTTAACTTTCAAAAAAGAGCGCATCTTCTAATTTCACAAGCACAAAAACAATGATTAAACGTGATACGTAGGGTCCTCTGAATAGTCACATAATGACAGACCGAGCATGGGAAAAGACATGTGACTCTTCGGGAAGGTCACACGGACAGGTAATCTCGCTCTCTCTTGAAAATAGCGAGATTAAAAAGGAAAAGTGATTCGTCTTGCTACAATTGCTTCTATGGATCATTAACTACCTAAAAAAGGGAAGATCAAAGACAAAGATATAAAAAAGAAGCCTTTTTTCGGAAGCAGAATTCTGAGATGACTCGTTTAGGTGCGTGATAAGGCATGGGGTTTGCATGTTTCTGGCTATTATGGTAAAGTTACAATCGCCTGCTAATGAAGTCAGAAAAAATTGTATGGCAGTCTTTTTTTAACAGCAAGAGCTCAGTGTTTTAAATCAAGAGCTAAGCTTTTAAGTTAAAATGCAATTTTTTACTCATAATTATATAATTTACATACCAGTACCACAAATATGTTTAAAAAAAGAATATCAATAATATTAATAGAATATACAATTAGAAAGTTATGTTTGATTTTAGTTGTTTTTTGATAAACATATGTAGGTACATCAGTGTAATATAAAATATACATATATAATATATTAATTCATAAGTTTTTTTCACAATTTTATAATTATGTATATTATATATTAAACATTTAATTTTAATATATAAATTAAACATAATTACAATTATATTTACATACTAAGCATACATAAAGTTAAATTGTTTTTATTAAATAGAGAAAAAAATAATAACTCGTTTTCAGCCAACTTATGAAACATTAATCGCTTACATAATTAATTTTATAAAACTCATCAAATAATGATAGGGAAACTTATTTGTTAAAGCAACGATTCCTACTCAAAATTTAAGGTTAAAATGTATTTCCAAATGTCATGAGTCACAAAATTTGATTTTGTCCGGAATTGAAAAACTAATATGAAATAATACTCAATAAGAAATATTTATTCATAAAAAATGAGATATAACCTAATATTTAAAAGTAAAACTGGCAACTATAAATACAAACAAGTAAACTCTGAAATATTCATTCATAGACATATGCATGAAGAAAATACAAAACCCAGCACTAGTAATCCTAATTCAGCAAGAGGATTCAAACCTGAAGTGTTTTTGTCTAAAAATTGCGGATAAGAAGGCCTCAATGAGGTCATGCAAACGGTTATTTTGACACTTCAGAATAATCAACTTAACATCTTATGTTTGTTGTAAAATATTTTAACACCCATTGTGAAATGCTTTCATAGATAATATTTCCCCATTCATGCGTTGGAAAAAAATCCAAGAAATCACTCTAACAAATATGCATATAAAAAGAAGAAACGCAATAATCATTTCTAGGGATTCAATAGTAGGGACTCTTCCAGGACCTCCTGAGTTACAGGTCATCATAGAGATGATTATTTTGGCAAAACATTGTAGACAATTTAAGAGTTGAAGACTCTAATAAGGAACTTTTAATATACCAAGCAGGCAGGCTTATCTCACTATTTTATAATGTATTCCATAAGAATTCTGTTATTAGAATAGTAGGATATTTAGCTTGTTTTTCAGCTTTGATAAATTCTTTTTTTTCCGAATGGCAAGGAATTTTTTAATTTAATATGGAAAATAGATTTTTCCTCCTTATCTTTAATGTGCTTCATTCTTCTTTTCATCTTTACTTTTGATTACTTTTGAGGTTTGAAAAATTGGAGACAACAAGTTTACTTTGAAAAATTTCATCAATTGTTTTACTTTAAAAGGCATTTCTCACGCTTCAATGATTGTGTTAACCATATTTACCAATTCTTTGTTCAAGGCTTTCTTCGTATTAGCTTCTTGAATTTCACAGATTAAATTATTAGAGAGCTTGAAATTTTTTTCTTGAATTGATCATGACTGGCAATGGTTTTAAATCATTTAGTTGTGTGAATTATGAATGGTTGATTTACAGCAAATGTAATATAATTATGATCTGAGCATGTGAGATTTTCCCAGGACGAAAGTATTGTTAATATCTTGTCATTATAGGAAATTTGGTACTATAAAAGTTAGTGCCACATATTCGGTATTGGCTTGAGTAAAAAAGTCTTTAAGTTCATACCTTCTTTAATTAGTATTGTATCCCAAAATTTGATTATGTGCATTGAATTCACCTCTGATGATTGTGGGGAAAAAAGAGTAGGTAATTGATTAAACTTGTATTAATGTGGAATCTATATCTTCATTAGAGGACGAGTATGCTGAAATGAATATTATTGATTGTGACTTTGTTTCAAGTTGGATTGCTAGCATGTCTCCTTGGGAGGTGATCACAGCTGAATTCTAAAACTTGATCACTCATATAGCTGCTATAGAATTATCTGTATTTTTTAGACAGTAAAATATTTATACATTTAGATGGTGCTCCCAAAATTTCCCCTTTTGGTGCACAAGTTTCTTGAAGAAAAACTATAGAATATTATTACTTTTGATGAACTGTTTAAGTTGCGATGTAGCTATTTTGCTCCTTTGGTGTTCATTTGTAAGGATATGACTTTATTGAAAATGGTAGTAATGAGGTAGTAGATGGCTTCTTGTATTAGGATGTCTTTGTTTGACTGTCTACGCTGATGTGAAATAATTTGTTTTATGGATCAGTGGGAATGTTGATTGCTGGAAACTTGACTCTGCTTTCTCGGGGTATTTAGATTTGGCATATTCTGTTTAGATGTAGACAGCAGAAACATGGCATACATTATCCATTCTTTGATAATAATTGAAATTGAATCTGAAACCTCCCACTTACACAGAGCGTACTAGACTACTATGAGATCAAGTCGACGATTATTTTACATTTTTTCCCTTCTTTTAATCCCAGAAGATTTATTTATTTTCTGGAATGGGTGCTATATCAGATTTTCATCTTTGCCGCACACAAATACGGAAAACTTTCTATAAAAAAATATCTTAATAGAAAGCAAATAATACATTGCCTCTATTTTAATGCTCAGATAAACAATTAAAATTTATATTAACGACTCATTTATTCGATTGTATTTCCCATAAACATGAAAAATTTTGAATTTATTTATTAAAATGAACATATGTAAAAAATCAGCAACAATCAATTAAAAAATAGCAATTCAATTTTATAACTTTGTTTCTGTTTAAATATATTTTATTAAGAGCACATCTTTCTTTAATATAAAAGTTTTCAATACAATGCTCTTTAAAATATATTAATAGTAAAATCAATATTAACCATAAGTTAAATTTGAATACGATTTATATTGAAACTAAAATAATTATAGTTAAATTTAAATCGTCAAAAATAAATTTCTTTTTTTTAAAGAAAAGTGAATTTAAAAGCTACTCCAAATCTAAGAGAAAGTCTCTTAATAAATGAAAACATTAAAAATAAATGAACTCAAACACTAGCATATTAATTATTAAAAAATATTACAAGGCTAAATGAATTTTGGTGAAAAAACATGACAACATAGCAAGAAAAAACTTTAAAAAATTTTATTTTCTTTGCATTAATTATTTTCATAAAAAAATTACCCCATTTCATCATCAAATATAAAAAACTTTCATCGCTGTCAGAACATTTTTTAGAGAAAATATTACTCCTTCAACGCATAATTTTCAGAAAAAAAATATATATTTGTTTTATAACATTACCCAAATGTTCATTTTTTTAAGAAAGTGAAATGAATTCAACCTCATCTTCTCCTCTTAACGTGTAAAAAGTAATAAAACAAATGAGAAAATTGTCATTATTTCAGCAATTACAGTCACGCTAAGGATAAAAAAAAAAAACAAAATTTACACGCATGGCTGAATTATTTATTGCATTTTATTATTTTTTCCGCGATGAGAAATAATGGGTATCATCATTTCCGCTTTAAGTTGATAAAATGCTTCTTTGAATTGGATAGTTTTATACGAAGTGCATGTGAAACACAGCTCTTATAGCAGAAATTCCCGGAATGTGTTAACATTTCCTAACGTGGAAATATTTATAGAGACTTTTAATTATACGTTAAAATATTTATGAATTTTAACAAAGATATCATTAATTAACAGGATATGAATAGCAATTTTAGATTTGACAACATTTCTATTGGGAATTTATTTTGAAATATCATGCTTTCCGATATTAATTGCGTATAAATGCAAATCGCTAAGTAAAATAATAATTATATTTGAAGCTAGATAATGATGAGTCAGTCCCATTTCAAAATGCTTAAATCTAAAAAAACAAAAAATGGAATGAATAACGTTTTTTAAATCATAAACTTTTAAAAAAAATTCTCTGCTATTTTTTTTTAAATAAAGAAGATAAACTCTTTTTCAAAAGTTAAGCTTTGCAGTGAAATAATAAAGAAAAATGATATTTCTCCCACTAAAATTTACAAAAATGAGAAAATATAAAAAAAATACTCAAAACCAATTTGACTTTTGAAGTAGACCAATTGATAATGATTGGTAAAAATTATATTATCAAGATCTTATAAAAGTTTATTATATTTTTATTTATTGATCAGAACTTTTCATTAACAACTTACAAAATACTTTAACTCTTACATCTTTTTAATTTATTATTCATTGTCCTTTTCCTATAAAAACTTAAAACGAGAATCTAACAATCATCACAATGAAAATAATTGATACATTAAAAAAAATTTCTTATATAGATACATTTGTATCAAAATAATTGAAAAAATTCAAATGAAAATATGAAAATATAAATTGTAATTAAACTTCTTGTGTTTTATTATATAAACACAATGTTCCATTTATAAAAATTTAGTATTTATATTTAAAATTTTATATTAATATGTTAAGAAAAACATATTGAAATTAATTCGTTGCAATTTATTTTTAGGCTTTGAATAGGAAGGTAGACTGATACAAGAAAGGGAGAAAATTAATTAATTAGGATATAAATGTTAATAATTCTATAGCTGCTGTTTACCTACTATTCAAAATAATATTTCATTATACTGAGAATGCATCTTTATCATAAACTTAGATGTTTTTAGCATATTCACCTATTGGAGTGAAGCCTTGGTTGTTTTGAAGTATTCTTTATTTATGACATGTTAATAACATAAATTCCTTAAGATAAGTCCTATGGAAATGCAAAATATGCAATTGGTGTTATAAAGAGACTCACAACAACTTACGAATTTAGGATTTCACCATAGAGAATTTTAGGATACATCAACAATCCAAATAATGATATGTGAATTATATAAATCGAGTTTTAACTTCGTATCAATGCATCGTTAGATTGTATCTATAATGCTGAAAAATTACGAAGATTTTTTTAATTAGATGGTGAATAATTTATTTTACAAAATAGCTTAAATATGATTCCTTATTGAATAACACCATTAGGATTGAGTTACATGCACTGAATGAATTATAAAAAAAGTTCTGTTCTTTTAAATTTTTGAACTATCAAATCACAATTAAATACCTTTCAAATAAATAATATAATTATAAAAATAATCAAAGAGAGTTTTAAAGTAATGATTCAGAAATAAGCAAACTACTATTTTATAAAGCCTAAAGAATTTTTAGTTAAATAAATAAACTGTGTAGCTTCTAACTATTCCAGTAACGCCCCATCAAATTTTTTTTTAAAAAATTTAATCTAAAATATTATTAATCACATTTGAGAAAAAATGTCATAAAAATATTTTTTCTTCACATATTAAAAATTGGGCTAAAAAGTAGCAGTTTAATCTCATTAAGGTGCTTCGGGAAGTAATGCACGAACGAATTTAATATATATATTTTTATTTTTCCCTTTTCTTTTCCAAAAAACAACCGAAAACAGCCATTTCGAAAAATTCAGATGAAAGTCTTATAGTTATAATAGTTTCTTTTTATGATGCCATAACCGTAATAACAAGTCGTAAAAATAATCTACCAGTGAAAATATCAGCATTTTATTATTTTAAATTTTTATCTACAAGATAATTTAATTTTTTTTTTTATTTTAGGATTAAAATCCAACAAAAAAATACCCTGAA
>JAPDSC010014268.1:0-11267 GCA_026290005.1 Latrodectus geometricus | reverse complement strand
TAATCTTTTTGAAGGCCTTGCTCTTTTCCGAAATTCTACAAGGCCACCGAAGAGAACAATCGGAAGATTTGTTGCATTATGTCATATATCGCCATGAAAGATAAATAGAGTTACGCAAGGCAGAATATGTCAGACAGCAGTTAAAACTTTACATCAAAACAAAAATGGTGAATAGTGATTTCAAGGGAAGAAAAGAAAACATTAATTGCCCTATGAAAGAACATCCTCTACTCCCTTTTTTCAGTAACATCTTCCATGCATTGGTAATTCTAAAAGGAAGCAGATTCTATTGGCTAAGTGTTCTTTCAAAATATTCGAATTCACTCAATTCGAAAAGCGGATTGGCTACTCATGGATAATATGGAATGTACTGTCTATGAAAGTATGAAGGTAAATTTAATCGGTAATGCCAAAAACATATCAACGTATTTATTTTTTATTTTTCTTAATTTCTCTAAAATAAAAATTATTAAAGTTTGGAATTCCAAGATAACATCATAGCCGTTAATATTCCGAAAGTAGTAAGGCTAAGTTCATCACATCAAGGTTTCGACACTAGCGCCATCACGTGGAACAGTTCCTCGTTTTTTCAGGTTCCCAGAGGACTTTGCGGACAAGTCGCTACGTTATCTGATCCTCCATTTCGAAACAATCGGGAACTCATCACAAAAATTGTCCCCTCGGGTTTCCATTTCTTTCTTTTCCTCTCTGCACTCTCGCCAACGGATTATTTACTCTTGAGGGTAATTTACTGTAACATCCCACGATCCACAAAATACATTGTTTCTGAACTTTGCTGGCTGCTAACCTAATTTGCAATGAAAGATGAGTTGTTTGAAACCTTTTCATCGCGAAGAATTACGTGTAACTGTTTAATGAGAGAATTATTTCAGAACCACCACATTTTTTTACTGTGATGATGTAAAGAATGGACCTGGTGTAAAAATAACCTTTCAATACATTGCAAACAAAATGAGAAATTTACACTAAGCAATTATTAAATTTAATGCCAAGTTCACTATCATATTAACAATATAAATGATTATTTTTCGTTGCTTTCAAAAATATGCATTCTAAAAATAGAATATTTAGTAAATTGAAACTATTAAAGACAATATTGCTAAATAATCGAATACATGCTATGTTGAACTCTACACTATCAACTAAAAAGCATTGCATCTTTTTGCAAACGATTTTATTACAAACTATTGATAAATTTTTGGCAACAAAAAGAAAAATAAGAAACTCAAAAAAAATGTGATGCTAATTTTTTTTAGAGCATGAGAATTAGTAAAGATGTTATATCAAATATTTATTAACCCTTTCGGTACAATTGACGAGTGAGACTCGTCTCTTTCTCTCTCTCACCTGCTTACTTCAATACAATACAGTCAGGAAATATTTCAGTACTCAAAGAGTTAAACTGAAAATTAAAAGAAAATTTGATTAAGTACTTACTAATTAATAAAATACTTGCTGAATGAAACTAATGATTTTAATTCAAAATGAAAGCCTAAATTCAAACATTTTAGCAACAAGGTGAAAAACAAGAAACTAAAAAGACTGAGGATTTTATTTATTTTCAGAGAATAAAAATTAACAATGATTAATTGATTGTAATCAACTATTTAATAAAATGTTTTTTTTTTTTTAATTTTTTTAAGACCTTTGCTAAAAGGTATATTAAAGTTAAGATATATTATTATGTAAAACAAATTACTTTAATTACAATCATTTCCGTTTATAAATATTTTGCTTTGAAATAAAATAGAATCGTGTTATATATTATTATTCTAATCGAGATAATAAGCTTTTAATAAAAACTATTCACAGCTGTAATAGACAGAACAAAAAAGTTATTGCAAAAATTAAAATAACTGAATTCTATCTAACCTAATAAAATATTATTTAATTTTTCTCTGATATATATTATTATTATTAGTTACATATTAATAACTACACATAATTTCAGCGATATAAAATGTTATCCTTGCACTAAATAAAATAAAAACTATAATGTTTGGAAAATGGAAAGTTGTATTAATCATAAATAAAATTGTATTTTAATTTATAAATTAGTGTAATTCCGAACTTCCCAATGAGTCCTTACCAATATTCTGTCATAAGAATCCAAGAAAGTGCACTTAGACATTATTTAATAGTTAGAAAGTAAGACACCTTTGGTAGCAGAGCATACTATAATCTTCATGAATATCTTTACCTAGAGATTCAAACTCAGTCCCATTCAATAAGAAAACAAAATTTTATCTAAATATATCGCTCATGAGAATAAAGTTTTAAAACGAAGTTGTATAAATTTAGATATATTTCAAATTTGAGCAGAAAAATTAATAAAAGTTTTAAGGAACAAAATATTTTTTCGGAAAATAAGTTTTATAATATATATATATATATATATATATATATATATATATATATATATATATATATCCTACTTCATATGTTACGTTAAATATAGATAAAAATATTATTAATAAATATAATACACCAATTTATAAATTACAGTATTACATTTTACACGCCTTTAAGGTAGGTTCATAAGTTAAACTACAAATGATACTTTTTTAAAATAAATAAATAGTAATTAAATTTTTACTTATTGAATATAATCAGTGAAAAATTACAATAACTAATTATATTTCAATGTTATAAAACATATATATTCTATGTTGTCATTTTTAAACATTAAGAAAACAATTACTTGTTATTAAGTTTTAAAAATGAGTTATAATATTGGATCATAACCAAAATACGGATATTATTAATGATTACGTAATGATGAAATCAATGAATCAATTTCGTTATTAAAAAATATATATGAACAAATGTTTGAAAGAAAACAAACTGCAAGAGAAAAGATAGGAAATTAAATGCAAAATAAATCAGTTGCGATAACACTTTTTAAGTATGAGAAAATAATCAAGTATTATTTCATATGTTAGTAAAAAATCTAGCCTATAAAATTTAACAGCGCAGATGATTAATTAATGTATCTCAAGAAATGAAAGATAATAAATCATTGTCAAAAATATATTAATAGTAACTGGACTGATGATTTAAAATATATATATTTATCTCTCTGGTCTACTTTTTTTTATATTTTTAATCGAAAACATTTTCTTACTCACGACATGATTTATAGAAAGTAAACTGTTTCCATGGAAACGCGCTAGTTTCAATCTATTTGTTAAATGATTCATTCGTATATTGTAATACAGTGTTCTACAAAGTTCCTATAATTTACACATTCTGACTGTAAATGCAGATAAGAAAGCTTAGATTGATTAAGAATAAATTTAATATTTATGAATTTTTTATAATAAGGAATCATTTATAACGTCAAATTTACAAACATTAAAAACTGTAAATGATTTAATAGTGAATTCTTTTGAAGATTTAATAATTTATCAATGGTTTATTTGTAAATTCTGACAGTTTAATAATTTAAAAACTGCTTAATAATTTACTAATGGCTTAGTAGAGTATTTTCATGAATACTTTTTTTGGGCATAAATGAGTAATTGTAAATTTCTTATACAAATAACTGAATAATTTATGATTAGGTTTAAGAAGTTTTAGTTATTCAATAATCATTAATATATAATTCATTCATGTATTCATTATATCATATAAATGCATGTATGAATTATATATATTTATTTCATTAATAACATTCAATTACAACATTATTTCATTAATATATAAATTAATAGAAGAAAGCCTTTATAATTTAAATGAATAATTTACACCACTTGAAACTTTATAGTTACATCTTTTATATACAAAAGATTTTTTTATATCATTTCAATAAAATAAATCATTATAAATGGTAAAATAATAAAATTATGGTTAATATACATTAGTTAATATGATATAGTAATTTGAATCATAGAAATTAATTTTTTATTTGGAATTTTACAATTTTGGTATTTTTTATCAGTAGGTTTCCCATAAATAAATATCTTATTTTTACAATTACATGAACGCACTTGACTAATCATGTTTTCTTAAAATAAATAAAAGTTGCAGGTTGTTCTTTAAATTTACGA
Source organism: Latrodectus geometricus (assembly GCA_026290005.1). NCBI lineage: Eukaryota > Metazoa > Arthropoda > Arachnida > Araneae > Theridiidae > Latrodectus > Latrodectus geometricus. Next base: position 7,197 of record JAPDSC010014268.1, on the reverse strand, counting down.
AATTAATAATTTTTAGATTAAAATAATCCATATCAATCTAAAGTATCCACATTTTTTCAGATTTGATGCTAAGTAAAAATTGTGTTCTCCATTTTACTTTAAAATATTGCTTTTTGAAATTTTATAACGAACTTAACCAGATTTAAATTTCTATCTTATTATTCTAGCGGTTTTCGACGAATTAGCAAAGTTGTCTTATTTTTATTCTTTTTTTTCTTTTCTTGTAACTCTCATTTAAAAATTAAAATTTTGCTATTCATCATTTTTAATAAAATTTCCCGAGTTTATTCCTCATGATATATTTTTTATCTTGGAAAAGAAAACAGATCTCTCACATACAAAATAAAACGCTGAAAAAATTCGTAAATGAAAATCCTGAATTTAAATACTCTTCTCCACCCTTCCGGTAACTTCCTACCACCCATTGAAGAACAAAAATAGTTACTTACCTCTCATCTTTCGGTTTCATCTTCTGGAACAAACTTTTTTTTTTATTTTTTTGTCAGAAAAAACTTCACATGGAATTCCCAGAGTTGATGCAAAATACAGTTCCTTCACCAGAAAAATCAAAGAGAAACAGAATTCTAAAAAAAAAACCGTTTACGAACAGAATTTGTTCTTTTTTTGATGAATATCACTGTGGAAACTATAAGCGGAAAAAGAAACGAAGAGTGTAATGACGTTAACCCAAGCAGGCCGAGCGTGCCACCTGTTCTGAAGCCAAACACACCTTACTGTATTGCTTCGGCCTCCAACGGCAGATGTACCTGGCGCATGCGCAGATGTTCTCAAACAAGGATCAAAAAGCAAAGCACGTTTTATGAGTATAGAAAGAATTTCACATCCCCCTTCAACCGTTTCCGCAACGTTTTTAGACACTCGTTTTCTACTTTTTTCCCTTGAAGTCATGATCAGCAAACGAGATTTACTGTTTTAATAAATTGGTGGCAACAGACTTGGTTTTTATTTTAATTCTTGGTAAGAGATTTATCGAATCGGGAAATGATGTTTTTTAGGCCAAAAATTTTTCTTCACTTTATAGTTCTCAGATTTTAATTTTGATATTATATAATTTAAAAGTTGTAGTTGTCATTTGTTAGAAGATTTCAGGGACGATAAAATATTGCTTGTGGATAAAAATTTTATAAGCTGAAATTCTAAAAAAAATTCGCACGATGTTTCTTATAAAAATCTTTTTTTTATAATGAAATTATTCATTCGCAAACAGATAATACAGTTAATTACTTTAATTGAAATGAAGGTACATTATTAATTAAAGAATTTATTTAATTAATATATACCTTCATCTTAATATCAAACATATTAATATTTTTAGTATAAAAAAAATGTATTTTTATATTAAGATATTTATTGAAAAAGAAAAATCATATAAAACAAAAATAAATAGCTCGTTTTTTTGTTATATAATTTTAAATATAGTATATATAAATAAAATTATAATCTATATAAATAAAATTGAATTAAAATAGAACTGCATGGAATAAAATGAAATTAATATATCAAAATGTTCATCATTGGCTAACTTAAGAGCTATGTGTCATTTCAATATTTAGACTTCATCATCGGTTACTAATTTAAACAGTAAATGATACTGATTTGAATTTTCTGTAAAGTTGCTTATGCTTGTAGATATAATTAATATAAAAGATCTAACAGTGCAACGATGTTTTGCTCAGGAGCATTTTTCAGTTCAAGAACGGAGGCAGGAGAGTGGTTCTCTTTATTAAAATCGTCCTTTATATATATGGTTTTCTGAATAAGTATAGGTTTTCAGATCTCATTCTACAGTTCGACAGAATTTTTTTTTCACAAAAATAAATAAATAATTTTCATTTTTTTTTTCCTTCAATTTCTTGAAAAGTATGATATGATTTATTTCCACCCAATGCAGTGAACTTGTTTTCGACTTTCCCCATTCGCCACCGATTAGAAATGATTTGAAATAAGCATGAACGGAGTCGCAAATTACTTTATAATTAACAAGAATTTTCCAGTGTTCCATTCTTCATTCGATTTATCTTTAACTAATATACATGTGAGATGTCATTTTCTGGTGTAAACAGCGTTTTGGACAAAACTAAGTAAATTTTTATATCGCTATTTTATTTTTATTTTTTTTATTTATTTATTTTCCCCCAATTCACAATTTTTGCAGGAATTCCGGAAGAGTTCCGGAAGTTTACTAAAATATTATTTTCATTCCACATAGAAATTGCGTATTACCAATGCAAATGTGTGAGTAATTGTATGAAAATAACTTTTCATGCATTACATTATTTTTGCTCAATTTTTCGCACATTCACAACATTAATTAAATAAATTGGTTGTTTATATAATTTTTCAGTTTTATGAATTTTGGTTTAAAATTATTTTAATATTTTATTTTTATTATTGTGAATTTTAGTGAACTTGAATGGGTACTTAAGTATTCTTGGTCCACTCTCTCATTTTGCAAATTATTATCAGGAAAATAATTGCAGAAAATTAATCTTACAAAAAATAATCTTGCATTATCTTGCAATTTCCCTTTCTTGATTATTATTTTTTTCTTGTACCGAAATTATTCACTAAAAATGTTTTTATATAAACTTTTAATGAAATTTGATATTTCACATTAATTAAATTTCTAATTTATTAACCATAAAGTGGTTGTTTCTTTCGTTACAGTTGAGATCCTATGTACGTCACTTTATTTTACGTTTAATTGGTCTGTGAAATTATGCAAATAATCGTTTTCACCAATAATGTTGAATATACAATTTTGCCCACCCATCAAAAACAACTCAATTTGTCAGTGGTATGAGCTCTTCAGTGAGCAGTTGGAAAGAAAATGTTGGCCAATGTCTTAGTGGGATGGGTTATTTTATATATTATTGGAGATTTGTGTCTCTCTTGATACCGCTATTAAAAAATAAATACTTATTAATCATTAAGTAAAGATAAATTTATTTCAAGTAAATCACATTAAATATTAATATTTGATTGTTTATGCAAGCAATAAATAAATCATAACATCCACTTTATGGTTAGTTAACATCGGCAAGGACGATTTAAATAGTTTTTTTATTACCTTTATTTTGGGAAACTTGTTTTTTGCGCTTCTTCACATCTTAGTTATGTGTATTACTATTGTGAATATAATTATAAAAAGTGCTACGTACTAATATAAAATTTCTATTAATACATACAATAACAATTAGAGTTCTAAACTATTTTAAATTTTTTACAAATTATTTTTATTTTGCAATGACTCTAAAGAGACTTAGGGATTCTAGTTATTCTCTGGGAATGGGAGAAAAGTTTTTTTTTTCATTATTTCCTATAAATATTAATTATCAATAATAATTACGATAAGATTTTTTAATGAATACTTGTTTAAAATAAATGAAATTTTTTCCTTCTCCTTCACGTTGAACTCGCAGATGATTTGTCAGCTCTATGACCTTTAGCTCCACTGTTCATGGATTCGATTCCTTCTACTGGAGTAAATGTTTGCTGTAGTTCGGAATTCAATTATAATTGTAGGTTCCGATCTAATTAGTTCTTGTGTGGAAAAAAGTTACCGTAGCGCGATAATTAAATTAAATTTTCTTATTTATGGCCTGTGATGATTTAAAGTATGAGCAGGCTACGCTCCGTAATTTTATCGTATTTTCCACTCGAGAACATGCGCTTAGCTTTCGAAGAAAATTTACCGTTTGAAAAATAACAGTGTTTATTTACGCAGTTTTGTGAAACAAAAAGATGTTGCCAATATGGCTCAGCTAAAAAAATAAATAAATAAATAATAAAAAAACTCAAATGATATATCCTTTATTTAAGTTATTATATGCTGAAGTTATTTCATATGCGTTCCGATATATTTCCGATCGACAACATAATGCGAAAACCAAAAACACGTTTGATGCTGTTGGAAAAAAAATAAGCATAAAAAAAATATTTATTAATAAGAATATATATATTATTATAAATAAAAACAATTATTATTTTATTTTTTTAAAAAAAAAGAATATATTCATGGGAATTGATCCTGAAAGAATAATCGATTTGTGATAATATAGAAAGAAGAGGGAGATGTTGCCTTACATATTTTATCTTTACACCTAATTGGTATCCTTACATGACAGTTTTAAAAGAAAGGAAAGATCCACACACCTCTATTCTCAAAGCGAGCACAATTCCAGAATTCTATGCAACGCAGGAAAAGCTACTTTACAGTGCGTTCAGATCAGCATTAATTACTCTGTTTAAATAAAGTACAACAAAATTTCAAAATGAAACACTTAAGGATCTCTGAAGGATCTATGTCTTAAAGAACTGTGTGTGTGTGTTCTCATTTCAACCTAGGGTGAAATTTCACTTGGCACACAGATTAAGGATTTTATTTTTATGCTAATTACCAACGAACTCAAGCTAGATTTCAATCGATCTGTATTTGAACGTCATTTTTATCTTAAATAATTGCCAAAATATTCCGTAAAATATTTTGCAGAGGAATAAATTTTAAAAAATGCAATTAATTTTTCTTATAACATTAATGTTAAACACATTGCTGTAATACAATTTCACTTCCTACAAATCTTGAAAAAATGTTTTACGATGATTGGAAATAAAAATGGTTTAAAGTAGAAAAAATTTACCAAGGAAATTCTTATTGTAAGTAGGAGATCTTATTAAAATGTGACCCTAAAATCTAGGTAATATTAAAATAGCTGGATATGTTAAATAAAATAGCCACGATCACTAATTATATATGTATAAAATGATACAAATTTGTAAATATTACTTAAAATACCTCTGACACATCAGAAATATTAAGAATTTTGGCAAAAATTATGCAATTTTGGCGCATTCTACGTTAAAAACGACATTTTCAATAATTTGATGAAACTTGGCGAAGTTTTGGCGATCACTTGGCGAAAATTAGATATTTAAAGAAAATTCTTACCGAAGCTTTAGAACCATTATTAAAAGAGATAGTCTGGAACCTTCCAGAAACCTGATGATATTCTTAGATTCTCACGCCAAGTCAGATATAATTACCTCCGCCCAGCATAAATGGATGATTATTAGTTGAAAAGGATCATCTTTAATGCTAGTCTAGTGCATAAAAACTGTTATCTGTCTTAGGTATTAGAGACTCTGCGTTTGTCCAATTCAGCTAATACAATGTTTCCTGTTGTTTTAGCTGAATTGGAGCTGTGTAATTGGCAATTGGACATCCTAAGGTCTCTTTAAGGCATGTTAATCTCCTAATGTGTTGCAAAAAAAGAGGACCTGTAAAACTCCCAAGCACTCACCCCAGATGCGCATACAGAAGCTCAACTTCAGTCTCCTGTTGTTCAACCAGCTGAGAACGCATCCGATACCTATCGCTTTAAACAGAGCTGTCTTATCACTAGGCCATGGAAGTTCTAACTGAACAATACATAGATTCATTCTGTTGTGAAAGGTGAGATTTAACCAAGCCTTTCTCATTGATATCCACGTCGAAATGGAAGTTGAATACCAAACATTCTGGTCTTCTTTTTAACAATTCACGGGCTCAGTACTAGTTACGGACGTAGTGAGGACGTGATTTATAAACCGTTTTCAATTTTAGCTTGAACTTTGCTTAAACTGGCTTTTGTGTGTAAAAAATGCACCAATACATATACATATTAGTATAGGTGAACCCCTTTGTGTCCTTAAGATTAACGGATTTAGAGTATTTGCCCACCAATAAGAACGTCGTAATTTTAAACCACGGGCAGATGAAGAGGTTCACACCTGAGCTGGCACTTTCCCCTCCACGCTAGAAGGACTTTGGACGTCACAGATTAACATGAACACGTCCCCACCCCATGGAGCTCCAGCAACCCAGTGTGGTAGAATGTGGTCATCTTACCAGTCACGGACTGCCAGGAGCAAATGATGCTTTACATTGCTAATCTAAACTGGAATCAGCGTGAAAATACTAAGCAACTGGAGCTTGAGCAGTCAATACACTAAAACATGTCAACACCGCGGTGGCTTTGTAGGCTAAAGTATATCAGAAGGTAGTGAGCTCGATTCCCGGTTTAACAGATGATTTATCTTGTTCACAAAAGGCTCCTGGGCTACGCTAAATAGGTCCTGGTATCAGTGTCCTAAAAGGAAATGATAACTCTGGGGGTGTTAAGTGAAATATTAGGGGTCTTCTGCTGGATTCCTGCTACTAAATTGCGAAGACTCCCACCCGGCAGATTCTACAAGTTGGTATAGCCTAATTCAGTGTTAGGTACATGAAATTATTCTGGTCCAACAACAAACCATGTCTGACTTCCATGAAATTTAATCTTGGAAGTTAAACATGGTTTGGTGGATGGTCTCTCATCAATCACAATAGAATCTTCTTGACTTTTTGGGCTTGTTTTATTCGAATACACACGTGCCCATAAATTAAGAATAATCCAGAAATACGCAGAATCGCACTCAAAGAAAAAATGCCACCTGTAGAAATACCACACACATGGTCAAGCATTATATGCAAATTACAGGAAGGTATTTTCTTTCTCTCTCCTATCTTTTCCTTGTATAAATGTACTGTGAATGGGTACCTATGGCATGTGTGTACTGAGTAAGTCACACTCCACACCAAATTACAGTTCAGGTGGAAAAGTAGAGCAGCGCACCCCATATCGCCAACCTAGCTGACACAAGACAACAACAACTGTCAGATGGAGAAAACGTTTAGATTCAGCCCTGGACTGTAACAAATATTAATGCTTAGTAAACGAAAAACTATATGTATGCGTGTGTATCATTTTTTCTATCAATGAGTAATATAATTCCATTGTTTACTTAGTTTAACTTACCTCAAAAGCATGGAATATGGATAATCCAAATACAAAAATAGAATTTATTTATTTTCATCTTCCCCTTCATACAGCTGTTACCTTGTAGGAAAATAGAAAGAGCTTAGACTCTATAATCTTATGTATTCTTGTAGTCACACAAACGCCAAAATATTTCACAACAATTAAAGGTAAATGTGTGTAAAATTTATCAAGCGGTAGATGTTCGAAACAAACCAAATTTTCAAGGTTTTAAAGAATATTTAAATATAATGTATACATATAGCAATTTTGTTTTATATATAGCAATTTTGTATATATATATATATATATATATATATATATATATATATATATATAT
>JAPDSC010014262.1:32453-43610 GCA_026290005.1 Latrodectus geometricus | reverse complement strand
AAAAATTATGTTGGATGACCCAGAGACTAAATAACTGGCTGCAATTGTCCAAACTGATTCCTCAAATCCACTGCAAACTAATTTAGTGACTGTCAATGATGTATATATATTAATACAAATTACTCTAAATATAGTTTCCTATTAAGTATTTCCTATCCTGTAAAATTCTAGTTAGACATAAAATTATAAATTTAATCGCACTTAATAGAAATAATCATAGAAATTTATGTTTGCTGATATAAGATTTCTATGCGTTAAAAAGATTTCTATAACATTGTTCAATTTATTTTGTTTGCATTTAACATCTGCTAAGTTACAATTATTGGTAATAGAAAGCAGTATAAATTGGGTAAAAAGGAAATTCCGTATTTATCAACAGAAATATCTTTTTCTAAAATGAAATTTTATGTAAATGTTTCACAGATTTTTTTTAATCCAAATTTCCATTTGGGAATTCCTACTACAATGATTATTTTCTCATCATTGTTATTCAATTTTCTCTGTAATAACTTCAGTTTGTTTTCCTTATTACCAAAACATTCTCGCACGAACGTGGTGCTCGTACGAAAAATAATATATTTACTAGAGATAATAACTGAAAAAACGCCAAATGTATTCCTCTTTGTCAAATTTAGAAGGTTTTTTAAGTAAAATTTTTAATAATTAAACTTATTTCTATAAACATTGCTTAAAAGCATTTCATAAATGATTTACTACAAATATTTTTTAGAAAACTGCGAGTATAAATATGGCTTTAGTGGATTGTAAAGATAATACTTTAATCTGCTTATTGGCGAAAGTTGGCGCCCAAAGAAGATTCAAGGTCAGGAAAAATACCGATTGTTTTTCCTTTACATTTTAATACATAATAGCATAAATGAGCTATTTTATAAATAAGGATAATTTACGAAAGAATTGTTTTTTGAACAGTTAAAATGATCAAACTCAATCAATGCTACAATTATTTTATCATTGCCAACCTGATAAAACTATTTTTCCTTCAAGAAAAGATAATTCAGCTTCTAGATCTGTAAATAATAACAGAATTTTCTTTCCATTTTTCCCTTTAATTAGAAATCCATTCTTTATTTTTCAGGAAAACTTACAATATTTATGGCAATCACACCGGAAGGTTGATTTTCATGCAAGCCACCGTTTAATTTCTTCCTTGTGCGATACATTTTAATCCCTTCTTGTTTAAGATGGCGAACATCCATGTAATTTATAAATGACAATTTGTTTATTTACTTCAAAATATGATTATTGTTTTATTAAAAAGGAATTAAAACCGTAATAAAAATCATATCAACAAGTTCTTATGTATGGTTGCGATATGTATGATATATATAATAATCTATGACTCCGTTTAGTCAACTGAAGGATAACTTAAAGTATGATGCTTAAATTATGAAGAAATGTTAACTACATTTCCGCACCTTGGCTGCTGCACACGCAACTAATTTCATTCGCTTTTAATCTTAAAAATCAAAGTAATCTTCTAAAATGAAGAAATCCTTTAGAAAATAAGTACAATTGAAAAATAGAAAGACATTATGAATTTCACATTTAAAACTTTGAATTAGATAGAAACGTTTTTTTTTTCTTTTTATAAAAAATTACGCAACATTTGTTTAAATTTAATTCTTATAGCAAGTTTCCTTTTAATTGTACATTACTCATTATTTGTAAAGAAATTTGCTGATTTTGAAAAGTAATTCTATTATTGCGAAGTTTTATCACAATATTTTTTCATCATTAATTTTTATTTCTTTGTTTTATGTTGCCACATTGAGGTTTCCTCATAAAACATCAATAATATATAAAATAAACTTTACCAAAAATACTTGCTGTGAAATTTATAAAATAGAATAAACTTAAATTTCTGTACAAATAATTCCTATACAAAATTAAATATATCTAATTACTTGATCTCTTTAAAATATAAAAATTTCTTTCGTAATATTAAAACAAATTCATTTGGGTGGCCTATACTTAAAGGTGTACACCAGTTTCTTGCCAATTTGAAGACATATTGTTACGCCAATTTGTATAATTATTTTACTTGTGTCCCATGCAGTCGTGTTTTCAATGCCATCTTGTTTCTTCAAACATGCACGAAAACACGCTAGGTGAAAAAAATAAATTTTCAATTATCGCCAAGGGGCTTCCTGAAATAAATTTTTCTATTCCTTTCAGCGTTTTCACCTCAAAATAATAACTCACAAAAATTAATATAGCTATTTGTGAAGTGAAATACTTTTAAAACCTTTGTGTTTTGAAAGTAAAATTCTATACATTTTAGCACTAACTTATAAAAAAATGAAATTTAAAAAAAATATTTTAAATTAGAAAATATATACAATTAAAAAGTGTAAGCCATTTATATGTTTATATATTTTTAAAATGCCGTTAATCTCATTACATTTATAATATTTTTTAAACATTATTTATATTTCCAAAAAATATATGACTTTTAATGGTCTTCGCTTACTTTTTTTCAAATGATCTCCTTTTAGGCATTTCAGTTTCGAAGTTTAAAAACAGAATAACATTATTTAAGTTTAATAGTTAAAATAACCACGTTTAATCAAATAAAAGGTGCATTTTCTAATTTTTCGAGTGCAGAAGAAATTGAGGCCCTTTCCCTTTTATAATCTGATCGTAATCCATTTGATTAAAATCTTATTGTTTACAGTAAAGTATAGAAACGTGCCTCCTAAAGGGACAAATTTGTTTGAAAACAGTCGAAGTCCATCGAAATATTTATTTAGCTGAAGAAACACTGTTGATGCTTTTGCCCTATTTTGTTTTGAAGTAAAGAAACAAAATCGTTTCATCTGACTGCGTTTCTAAATTTGAACGAGTTGAACGGATTAGATATTTTCCATTCTGTAGATATGGATCGAATTCCAAAAAATTTACGGATCTAAGTAATGGCATCTTTTGAATGATCTACTTAATATTGATAAGAATGTAGAGCAAGAAGTGAATTTAAAATTAAATTTTATTTGTATTAAATTTGAAAACTATTATACTTGCTTTTCAGTTGACATAGATTTTCATGCCTACATTACCTGACGAATTTTAATTTTTAAGATTTGTTGTTTGCTTTATTTTTACTACTCATATGCAAGCTAACAATCTGAAATTTTTCTGAAATATTCGAAAAATGTTAAAAATTTGAAATTTGAATCCGAAAAAATTTAAAACTCATAGTATATTTAAAAAAGTTCAACTTTGATTGACACATAAAATTTGTTTGTAATAAAAATTACAAATACTTTCATGAACTTAATTTACTTTCTGGAAGACAATATTAATATTATGTACAGGTACATTTAAAAATGCTTTACCTGTTTAATTAATATATTACACAAGTAGTTTAACAGATAAATATGCTTAAAGTTTTTTTTTTCCCCTCATTTAGTGCACCTCTGTTTGTCTACCAGTCATTTCAGGAAGACTATCAGAATAATATTTGATTTTTTCTTAAAAATCCACTGTAGTATAGCTTCATCTGTCTTTCAATATCATCAGTCTGTAGTAGAAAGATCAAAAAGTATCTTGTGAACTAGATAGGTACGAAACAAGCAGGAGAACACGATGCTGGAATGTTGGGTTTAGGAAGTCCCGAACAATGCAATACTAATATAAAAAATTTCAGTTCAATCGTTTGTACAAAAAATTTCATGTTAAAATATCAAACTAAATATTTGAAAGAGCTATCTTTTTGATGAAAATTGGATCAATCACACTTAGTAACAGTTTAATAATACTGAAACATCAACAAATCTAACTAATATATCTAAATTTTTGCCTTCCCAGTACATTTTTTAAATTGGAAATAGATTTTATTGACACCTAATATGCATTACACATAAATTATTTGCTATTACTTTTATCAAAATAAAGGAAATAATTGAGAAATTGTTTTCATTATTTTTGAGGAAAGTATTGACTTCGATTACTAGCCAGTAGATTTTGCTATATATTGTTTTATCAAGAAGTTGTTCTATATGAGGAATTATTAATGAGATACATAAATATTAACATTTATTATAAATATGTGTTAACTGTAAATTAAGAGGGCATATTTAATAAATTTTTTAGATAAATCTTAAGTGTACATAAAGTACCAGTTTAAAAACTTTACACCAAGTTACTTATCTATATAGGAAAAATCACACAAAATTTTAAAATTACAAAAATCATAGAAGAATAAAAAAAAAAGAAAATTTTAATTGGTAACGTTTTGACCTGTTTAGAAAGCCCATACCACGCATTGACAGTGGTCCATATAAATTTATCGGCTTATACAAAGTAAGAAATTGAGGAATCTTCATATCTTGTAGATGCTAATTAGGTTTATTTGCAGAAACAATTTTTTTTCTCTGCGTAGGAGGAAAGAAACACTCTTATCAGTTGGTGAGACCCCAACTAAACATTTAACAAGTTAAATACTCATAACCATCCAACTAAGCACCAAATTTAATCTGCAATCAGTTAAAAAAATCGGTGCCTAAATTAGCATTTTTTTTTTACTTCAATCTTCTATATCACTCCAGCAGAGAGGTACTATACACACCCGGCCAATGAATTTTAAAATTTTAATTTAGATTGCTGTAGTCTTCTTGGTTAGAGTATCATTCTCGCTAAGTTTAAACATGACAAAAAATTAGTTTATATTAAGTAAGATAAATTAAATATGAATTAGTCTATATTAATAAGTAGAGTAAAAAAAGTATGAGTCGCACAAGTATTTAATCCCGATTTATTCGAATCCACATTTAACAGTAGATTCATCTTATTTATTAAAGGTAGCTGGAGCACTTTAAATAGGCTGTGGTTGCAATGTTCTCCAAGTAAAATAAATCTCTGGGGGTAGAAGGTTTAGTATTGAAGTATCTACTCCTTCGTTTCCTCTTCTAAATTACAAAGACTCCTACTCAAATGCTTCCACCGAACCGGTAGAGCCTCTAGACTGTATACAGAGAAGCTGGAATGTGCAATAACATTTTCATTTAAATAAATACTAGGTATGAAATATGTCAATTGTTTCTTACGTGGAATAAGTCAATAGACATTGCGTTAGCATAAATAAGTTATAAATTTAATAAATAAGGTGTTAGAATGCATTTCATAATGAAAGGAGTAAAATGGGGAAAACGACGGATCTTGCCACTATTTGATCAAGGTCTTATTGTTGATGCCCGCTTGGCAAACGTCTCGATTTTGAATTTTAGATTTCTCAGAAGCAGTCACATAAAAGGCCTTCAAAAGGTGGAAAAAGCTGTCTTTGTCTAGAAGACTTAACTGTGGTTTAGGAATAGTTTTCCAAGAGTATGTTGGCGTCATCTCTTACGATTTACAAGGTAGAAAATTCACTACAGAGTGCTACAAAAATTCTCTATCAAGGTGCTTTCGAACAGATTTTCACTCTAACCCTGCACAAAGAATTTCATAGAATAGGAATACATTGTCTGATACCTGTGAGAAAACCAGTCATTTCTATCCGCAATGCAAAATTTCGTTTGCAGTGGTATCCGGAAAGAAGACACTGGTCATCTATGTAGAAATAGGTAATGTGGTCTGATGAAATACGCTACACCTCATTTCGAATTCATGAAAGATATCGAAGTTGGCGAAAACGCCTCGAAGTTAAAAATCCATTATACTTTATTCATAATGTACAAGGATCTGGTGAAAAAAATCATGATAAAGGCAATAGGTGCCTGGGTAAACCTCAAGAGTAATCAAAACAGTTATGAGATGCTGAAATATACTGGATGATCAAGTGAGTTATGTAAAGTTGTATTTTTATTCTGATGATAACGGATACTTCATAGACTATAATGCAACTATACATGGTGCCAGAAATGTTCAAACTTGGTTAATTAAACATCAACCTGACTTCAAACTCCATCCCTAAATAGCACAGAACTAAGATCTCAACCGGATCGAAAATTTGGGAGATATGTTGAAAAGAAGAATCACACATAGCACCCCCCTTCCATTTAATTTATAAGATTCAAAAAGCTGAATAGCCAATCCATGGTATTTCTTGAGCTTACTCCCAAAGATTTTAGACTCAGTGCACAAACGTGTAAGAGCTGTTATCTGTGCAAAAAGTGGTCAAATAAAATATTGATCTGAGGTTTCTAATTGATTGTCCAGTATATATGTTTAATGTAAATAAACATTTTTTAACAAGGTGGATTCCTATTGGGTCGAATATGTTTGATTGGTCTATCAATAATAGTTTTAATGACATATTGACTTTCAGTTTCACTGCTTTTCGAAACTTTCTGCAAAAATAAAATTAAAATTTAAAAACTATCCTTCATTTTTGTCAAAACATGTAACATTTAATTTAAACTGTTTATAAGCTGTTTATAAAATGTATAAGTCTCAATGAAAGACAATTTTAGATGATCATTAAAAGGATTATTTTGCATAATACTAAGAAAAGCAGAAAATAACTGTTGTATATTCTTGACATTCTAGTCAATGTTTTAAGGAATAGCTCCTATTTAAATACCCAGACTTCTGGCTCACTTCATATTGATGAGGATAATACTTTCAAAGAAATAAACTTGAACTATCATCCTTTTAACATTTTAAGTATTAAGCTGTTAAAATTGTATTTAACTCCATAAAAATAGAAAAAAAGTAGCAAATTTGTGACTATACCCAAAGGCAAAATTTAAGAGTATTTTCTTGCTTGTTGACCGTATACATATGTATATGTATATATTAACGAAAACACAATGACTTTTGCCGTTTACCACGGATACTGTAAGCCCATAGAATTTTTTAGATTATGTTCATTAACAAAAGCAGTGTTTTTTTTAATGAAGATAGTAATCTTTTCCTAACTAGGTGATTTCTAATTGGCCAAATATGTATGATTCTTTAACAAATAATATTTTTAACAGCATATTAATTTTCAGTTTTGCTGATTTTCTACAGAAAGACCCTACTTATTCAAGTTTCAATTACATCAGTGTTTGCTTAAACATATTCATCATCAACCAGTGTACGACTACAAAATGTATTTTGTTCTAGAACTGAATGACCTAATTAGGAGTAAACAAGTCAGTCTTCATTCATTAATTTCGGATATTCGGGGGCAACCCTTAAGTTCAACTCGTCCCATAAATGTTAGATTATATTAAAGTCCAGACTTGTCCAAGCCCTGAACCAAATTTTGTCGATACCATGTAATAATAAACCTCGCAACATGAGAGCCAGTTTTGTTGCAAAAGCATTTTAGAGATAAGATTTCCAAGGATTCGTATAATTCCCACAACATTGATAGCATGTGGCCATTTAGAATAAAATAGTTAATCCAGAGTTTAGTAACTTTTCACCAAGTCTTTCAGCCATACCTCAAAAATATCCCAAAGCATAATGCAGCTTTCTGTTGTTAACGCAACACTGTCCGTTGAAAGTTTTCTCCTAATAGATATCTAACCCAGAGCTTTTATTCTGAAAATTAGGCAATGAATCTTGATTTGTTTCTTCAGAGTGCTCTTTCTAATTGTTCTACAGTCCATTGTCACTGGTCTTTTCACTATATTACTTGAACCAATCTTCCACATTTAGAGAACAAAATCTTATGGATGATGGCACGATTTCGCTTGTGAACAAAACAGACGGGATTTTTTGCGGATTGCTTCACTGATTTTTGCTTCATTGACAAAACATTTTTTGGATACCTTTTGAATTTACTCATGGATTTGGAATTGCCTCATGGGTTGATAAAGTGTGTTTCATAGATTAGAACAGAATTTTTAGGTTTCAAAAACCCTATTTTGATGGTCTGTCGAGTAGGCTCACATTCTGAACTCATTGATACAATTCATTTTCAAATCACGCTTGCCACTGTCAACTCTGTCGAAGGTTCATCCTTTCCACAGTCGAACTATAGAATTATTGCTTCGGTGATGACAGATGAAGGAACATTTAAAAAAATCCGAGAGTTCCAGTATGCATATCATCGTGTATGTGAGTAACTGTAACGATGTTTTCTGTATCTCAAGTAAACTACTTTATGTGTCGTAGAACCGCAAAATACCTCATTTGCATAGATATCTCGAATGCAATGATTGAGTCTTGACTGTTTAAAAAATTATGCATGACAGCCATTGTAATATTTTCAGAGATTTGTGCGTGTATATTTATATATATCCATAAATTTTATAATTAATAAATGACCTAAATAAGGGAAAACGAGAAATTCTTACCCTAATAAATATCATATCATACCCTAATAAATAATGTAAAAAGAACTAAAATAAAATTTGTGAACCATCTGTTAAATTTTTTTTACACTTTTTTTTAAGAATGGAGTAAAAATGATTAATAACTGGTACATAAAATAGAACTTAAGTCACAAATATAATTTCTCTTGTCTTTATATCAATTTTACTAGTACGAAAAAGATTTCTTCTTAAATTTACATGTTTATGGATAAAATTTTTTATTTCTTTTCCTTTTTATTAAATCATTGAGAATTGGAGACGGTTTGAAAAATTAAACTTCGTATTTTTATTATTATTATTATAAAATTTCACTCAGTGATTTTGACTTAGCTTCTGTATTTTCTGATTTCCATACGCCTAATTTGAAACTGGAAATACGCATCAACAAAAAACAGTAGAGAAACTACTGATGATTTGCGACTAATCAGAACAGCTTAAATATTAGTTGAAAACACAAAGTTAAATCAAAATTAATTTGTACTTTCATATGTTCATCACTAAAATTAGTTAGCTTAAAGATTCGAAATCTCCGAAGGAAACTCAATCAAAAAATCAAGGGATTTGAGAATTTTAATATTTCTCCTTTAATTAAATTGATTATATAATAGTAAATTTCTGAAGAAAGAACCTTTTTTAATGTTTCCTGGAAATAAAAAAACATTTTTATCAGACTAAGGATTGTTGTAAATTGTATGCTAATTTAATAAAAAAGATTAAATTAATTTATCCTTAAGAACTTTTTAATTTAAAGAAAAATTTTCTTTAAAAATACGTAATCATTAAGAAATAATCCATTATCCACAATAAATGATAAATCGCGTCGTTTTATTTTCTTATTATTCAAGTAAAATAAAAAGTAATTTGCTTTAGGTAGAAAATCATACTATTAAAATTTACGAGAACATTGAACTTTGGATGTTTAGAATTGATTATTAAATATTCTTTTAACCCTTAATGTCAGTCAATATTTCTTAACTATGATCAAGACAATCTAACAATCCTTTTAATGAAACAAAATCTCTGTCGTACAGTTTGATATTCATATAATATTTCCTGCTTTATACAAAACTTTACTGTAGGTTTGAGTACTCAGTAATCAACTATTTCTTTTGACTATTTACTTTCTTTGTAATATCCCACACTTTCTATTACAACACAGATTAAGTACGATTTATATTGAAGTTCTTATTAAAGGACTTTCTTTACATCGGAAGTTGATAGGAAATTTTTAAACCAAATAATTGTTTAAAAAAATGTGTTTCGTAGTTTTTATTAGTCTTCAATGATTGCCTTTGACAGAAGCTTAAGTTTTAATTATGTTATTGATAATTTTATTAAAATAAATAGTTCTGGATAATAATAACATCACCTTAGCAACATCATCATTAAAATATCCCGATTAAAAATTATGCTAATAATGTTGATGAAATTCCTATAAAAAGTGTTAAAATTATATGTAAAAAAATATCAAAATTTTTGTAATTTATTTCGAAAAATTGAGAGAACTTTGTGATTATTAGATACTTCTAAATTGCAATAAAGCATGCTCTAATCTTTGTGTATCTAATATTTTCTCTGAAAGGACCGCATGAGACTTTTATAGAGTTCGTAAGACTTCTAGGAGATAAAGAAATTAATTCGAATAGTATAATTTTGTACATTCAAAAATAAAATATAAAAATGATGCGAAATCAGTCTAAATAAACTGCATAAAATAACGAAATGTATTAAAAAATTCAATGCAACGCTATAAACCTTTATGTCTTATAATTCTTTTCTTTTTAAAATTTCTTAATGTTTTTGAGAGCTGCAGTGTTTCGACTTCAATTTTTTCGTTAAGAAGCTAGTTTGTGAAACGGAATGGAAAATATAAATTATCTTACACCAAATATTTAAATTATCTTAACAGTATCACATTCTTGGTTCCACTTTAATAGATATAGTCTATTCTTGTTGAAGTGGTTTTTCTTGCCCCTATGACGATTTATGTCTGGTGCCAAATGGTTATCATTGGTTGAATTGGCAGCCAAATGGTTAGCATTCTGACCTTCAGTTCAACATATTATGTGTTCGATTCCCACTTCAGACATGGATGTTCGTAGTGGTTCAAAATCCTCTTTAAACTATAGGTCCCGCTCAAACTAGTACTAGTATACATAAAGTGACCATAGAGCGTCAACCAACCAACCAACAGCATCACTTTAATGTGGATTTCTTACTAGTCCACATAAGTTCACTCTTTCTACAAATGAAGTTAATGAAAAATAAGTAGTTCACTGATTAAATCATATCATACTCATCTAATTTTAAAGGTAAAAATTTCAGAAACAAAATAATTTTTATTTTAAAAAACGAAAAATATTCCAAAAAAATTTTTCCATTTTCAGGAATAAGTTTCTCGTCAAACTTTTTTTTTCCTAAGTGTTTGACAGCTTGTAGAGAAAAAAAAACGAGTATTTTCTGAGTATAAATTTTAATTTTAGTACATAAACTAATTTTTATGTGTACGACACATAAGGACATGTAGCATTTTTTATTGTATACCTAAAAATTACATAAATGAAATTCAACAAAGCGTTATTTTCAAATCAGTTAATAAATTAAATAAATAATTGCTTTCTATTTCGATAAACTGTTATATCATGGCTTTATTTAAATATTTATTAAATCAAATATAATAAATATTTATTTTTAAATGGAATAAGTAGATTAATGGAAGATTATATGTTCCTTGAACTTGCTTTCTTATCAACTAATTCTAGGAATAGCTAAATTGTTTGTAAAAATTGTTAATTTATTATCATAAAATAAAAGATCTCAACATTACTCATTTGGTTTTAAATTTATATTTTTAAATCTTTTTAAAATAATCTGTATTTTATATACATACATA
>JAPDSC010014262.1:8296-26869 GCA_026290005.1 Latrodectus geometricus | reverse complement strand
ACAATTTTAATTTCAAACTATTTTGAGAAATTATATTATTTTTAGAGAAAAAAGAAAGCGACTATAATCTATCTTGCTTTTAAGATGCATTTATATATACAGTGGCACAAACAATTGAAGATACACCTTACTCTTACTTTATAAATCCTACTTTCAATCGAAATAACACATTAACTAAAAGTGCAAACGTAATTTCATTCTTAGACATAACAAAAGGTTTAATTATCATTAAAATAAAGAAGAATCAATGACAAAATTCTAAGAGAAAAATTTTCAGAGGCATTTCAAATAAACATAAGCATCTACCTCAAAAAATTAAGGATACAAAAATGAAATTTTTGTTTAATTAGCACTAAATTTTTATTCTGCTTGCTACTATAATAATCTAAGTTTGGGCAATGTTATTTTAAACTTTTTGGACTGTTATTTTTGCCTTTTGTGAAAATTTAAATAGAAAATGGCTCCTTGGAGAGAGATGAGTATTGATGTAAAAAATTTTTTAATTAAGGTTTTTTAAAATAGGAAAATCTTATCGTGAAACTGCTGAAATTGTTGGTAGAAGCAACTCGTGTGTCCAGAAAATCATTGGATGATTTAAAAGCGATGGATTAATTGAAAGTAAAAGTGGGAGTGGAAGGAAAAGTATTCTAAGTGATGTAGCCAAAAGGAAAATTTTGAAAGATATCAAGATTGATCCTAAACTAAGTGCAGCCAAACTAGTTGAAGAAACTCCTCGAATAATGGGCAGAAGTATAAGTGGTGAAACCGTGAGAAATGTGGTCAGACATGCTGGATATAACAGTCGAGTTGCTCGAAAGAAACCATGTATAAACTTACAAAATCAGAAAAAGCGTTTGGAGTTTGTAAAAACTCATCAATTGAAGACAGATAACTTTTGGAAGTAATATTTAGTGATGAAAGTAAATTCCACATTTTTGAAAGCGATTGTCATCAGAGTGTTCGGAGAAAGCTGAACACTGCTTTGGATCCAAAAAATTTACTTCCTACAGTTAAACATGGTGATGGTTTGGAGTTGTACGACCTCAAATATACGGCACATAATGTCAAAACAAGGCGTCTTTTTCATTGTAAACAGCAATTGTACACACCACCACAGTCCCCTGACATCAATGTCATAGAAAATTTGTAGACCACACTCGAAACAGCGGTTCAAAAACATCAAATTAGGAACAAAGTCCATTTAAAGCAAGCGTTACAAGCAGAATGGGATAAAATAACTCCAGATACCACCAAAAACTGGTCGAATCTGTACCAAGACGTTTGGAGGACATTATAAAAGCCAAAGGACATGCAACTAAATATTAACACTGTCTTTGTATGTGATATATAACAAAAATTTCATCGGTGTATCCTCAATTTTTTGAGGTAGAAATTTGCTTATGTTTATTTGAAATGCCTCTGAAAATTTTTCTTTTAGAATTTTGTCATTGATTCTTCTTTATTTTTATTGTTAATTAAATCTTTTGTTTTGTCTAAGAATAAAATTAAGTTTGCAGGTCTAGTTAATGTGTTATTTCGATTGAAAGTAGGTTTTATAAAGTAAAAGTAAGGTGTATCTTCAATTGTTTGTGCCACTGTATATATATTCTAGTTTTATTTAAATTCATGTAACCAAATTAGTTTAAATTGAGAAGGAGAACTTAAACGGATGAACAAATATGTCATTTTAATACATAAAAATTATTTTACTTTTAAATTGTATAGTTTTTATTTCATGTTTAAAGAATTTTATTTTATAAGAAATTAATAATCGTAGTATTTAAGAAAATAGTAATTGTCATAAATCCAAATTTTTAAATAATTTATAATAATAAAGAAAAAAATCCTTTCAGTTCGTCAATTTTATAAAAGTAAAATTTTTTTAATGATTATAAATTTATAGAAAAATATTTGAGGTATATTGAATGTTTCATGCGTATGTAATTTAGAATAATTTGAAATTAAAGCTTTAAAATATTCTGCACATTTTTTTAAGATTTCCTCAATAAATTTTATAAACATCACTATCACATATTAGAAAGGAATTCATTTTTTTCCGTGCAGCTTGTTTGGTATTTCAATTTTTCTAGGACATGACTGAGATCAATGTCTGAATTGATCCCATTGTCTTTAAACTTGCACATTACACCAACGGAGAGATATCAGACTCTTCTATTGCGCATGCTTTTTATCAATATGACGGATTTCAGCTGGGTTAGAATTCATTACCAACTGAACGCAAAAGTCTTCATCAAGTATTAATAACTGTGTGTTATTATCTCTGTAACAATAAATCTAAAATTGAAAAATTTAAGGTGGCTGAGTCTGCTAAGAAACCACAATTAAGTGGTGAGAATTATGGTTATTCGTAACGTTCCGGAAATTATTTTCTTCTGACTGGAAGCTTCGACAAAATTGTTGAAAGTTTATAAAACTCAAGGATTTGTTAGTGCTGAAGCGCGTCTTGCAATGTCAACAAGGCGTTACACACCAAGATTCCAGTTATAGAACATTTCCGCCCTTCGTGGAATTTTAAGCGTTTCATTCTTTTTTGTTGCATGGAAAATTATAGTGCAAGGTTACCACAAATAACTAATTGCCATGAAAAATTTTTTTCATGTTTTTTATTGCTCTAGAAACAAAATAGAGCGGTTTTGTGTAAAATAGAAACATTTTGAAGGCTTGATATCCTGTTTAGTTTAAATTGCATCTTTAGGAATTTAATACGTGGTTATAAACGCACAATATTATATAATACAAAAATAATTCTTTAAAATTATCCAAAGGCTAAAAAAGAAGATGCTTTATTAATATTGTGTGTTTGAAAAATAGATATTTTGTATAGTGAATTGGTGAAAAGAAATAAAGATATTAAAATCCACGAAAGTTTAAAAAGA
This sequence comes from Latrodectus geometricus, assembly GCA_026290005.1. Taxonomy (NCBI): domain Eukaryota; kingdom Metazoa; phylum Arthropoda; class Arachnida; order Araneae; family Theridiidae; genus Latrodectus; species Latrodectus geometricus. Next base: position 23,972 of record JAPDSC010014262.1, on the reverse strand, counting down.
AAGAAATCGGGGCTTAGTTTTGAGATCTTATCTGAGACCTCTACACTGTCTTCTTTTTACACTTTACTCAAAATCTCATCTCTTCACAGACCTAAATCAATTTTCTCAGAATTTCAAGTAGTTTAAAGAATCTTATTTTTTGAAAGTAATAAATGCATATTTTATTTCGATAAAGAACTTTTAAATGAATAAAATAAACAAAAAGAAAACATTATTCACATTATATAAAAATTAATGTATGCAATATACAAAGTTATATATAACCTTATGGTAATATTCCCACAAAGCACAACTGTTGTAAAATGAACTGAAACATAAAGGTTTCCAAGCAAAAATAGGTATTTTTAAAATTTTTCGTTTAAGATATGTATTTTAACACTCAAATGAAATTCACCAGAGTTATTAGTTTTTACCAGTTCACCATGTGTGATATCATTGGTTCAGTTGACTTTAAGAAATTTCCTGAGAATTTTATTAAAACTTGATACGATTTTATTGCTTTAAATAATTTATCATTCAAGATTTCATACAACTATCTCATCTACACGAAACCCATGTTTCTGTTGAGTTTAGAAAATTTCCGATGAATTTTTCTAAAACTTCACATAATTTCTCATTCAAGACTTCATCTATCTCATATACATAAGACTGCTTCTTCGGAATTCTGTGTGTCAGTTTTTGCACTTATATTCTATGAATAGTTGTTCTTGTTTTTGCGTCCAATAATTTATTTTTAAAAATTTAATAATGCAATATAAAATTTACCAAACATTTTTAAAGTTATTATAATGATAGTTATATAAAAAAATAAATGAATATTTTTTTATTTTATACATAACTTAAAATAAAATGCACAATAAACATATATACAAAATAAACACGAAGCACTACAAAATAAACACAGACAAGATAAACTTTCTTAATATATTAAACCAATGTTAAAAAGACTGCTGTTTTTAAAAGACAAAAATATCCTGTGCAATATAAAATCTCCATCTGCTTTATTTATTACAAAAGATAATTCAGCCCATTTTGTATATTTTTAATTTTACCGATTGTGCTATGTATTGCTTTCTCGCTAGTTGTGTTTTTAGGATTGAATCCAAGATTTTTTCTAAAATAACCCATTTGGAATGTTTACGGTGATACAAGACATAAAAATGCATAACATATATATTTTTTAATATAAATGCCTCTATATTAATGAATTTGTTGTTGAGCTTTTAGTTATGATATGCAGTTAGTCTTAATATTTAAGCATCGTTAATATGGACAAAAAATTATCTTTAGTATTTGCCAGTGCAAACTGGAATCTGTATAAAGAGGAGTTCATTATTTATGAGTTTTGAATATCGCAATGCGAAAAAAATGATGTTTAAAGTAAACGATCATACAATTCAACTAGGAAAATTGAATAGCGAAAAAGTATGAATTACTATTAAAAAAGTCATAATCATAAAAATAATAATAATAATATGCATGCCTAAAAATTAATATCTGTTGGTTATGCTTGTACAAGTAACCAATACCTTTGAAAAATAATGATAATATGCTATGCTGCTTTTGCCACAGAAAATATATTTTATACCAAACAAAATGCTTTTTCTTTTGTCGGAAATAAACATTTTATCTTGTACAAATTTTGTCCGGTGTATGAACATAATATCAAATTTTTATCTTTCAGTTGTTGGTAAAGAATTTATCTGCCAAAAACAGAAATTCTATCAGGCGTACGTTAACTAAAATGGATTGAATTCAAATTTCAATGCATGTATATAGTAAGTATTTTAATTCTATTCTTACATCTCTTTTATAAAATTTGAATACAGTACAATTAATGAGAAAGAAAATTTTAATGTAGATACTTGATAGAAAAAATATCAAATTATATGACACATTTTTGATATTTTTTCTTATTACAGATTCATTAAAAATTATAACATTCAATAAGTAGAGTTCTTTCTGGAATTTTAGTTACTAACTTTATCAAATTAAATTTAAAATTAAATCTTTAATTACTAATTTTGATTTGGCATATAACACTTCACTTGAATTCAACAATAAATAAGATAAAAAAAAAGTTCTAATGTTCAATAATTGAAAAATGTGAATACGATTCAGCTATGTAATATCAAAATTGTTTTAAAACTAGCTTATTTAAAATTAATTTATATTTCTTCCATATTTAATAAAACTTCTAACCAAGATCAAGTTACTAAAGTTAATCGGATTCTTGCACTGATGCACACTTTCAAAAAAATGTAGAGTCACATAATATCAGATTTACTTGCCCTGGGCTAAGTTATATTTTCTACGCTAGGAAACCCGGAAAAAAATCCCCGGGACCTCCAGATTTTGAGCCGAAATCAAAATAAACAGTGACGTGTTCTTTTTCGAAGCGTTGTTATTTTCTTTTTCTCCCATCTCAGCAATGACCTTTCGGGGAGACCCCCTTACCAAACGAGCCTAGCGTCTCCCCTTCTGCAAAAAAAGAGGGCATCGCGAGGGAAGAAGCGTGGGAACGCAGCAGCAGATGTTCCGCGCAAGGTACCTCTCCGTGCACCAAGGCCATACAAAGAACACCCTTCAATAGCTTTGCATGCAAGAATTTGTTAAAGGATTTTTCGAATTCAGACCATCGCTTTTTTTTTCTACTCCGTCTCCCTCCCCTGTTCTCTTTCTCTCATTTCTCCATTGCAAGATGTTATAGGGACAAAGATATGCACCGAACTTGGAATTTTCAGTCTCCTCTGATAAAAAAAAATTGATCGTCTGCAAAAAATTATTTTTTTTAATTATTCTGTTCTTTGGTGGCAACGATACCCTTGATTCATGCGGGTTGCTGAATTCCTACAAATGTACTCGGTGGACAGCTGTCAATAGACCTACGACCTTTTATCTTTTCTTCTTTTTTTTCAAAAAAAGAATTATTTTACATTTTTAAATGTAAATGCAACATATGGAAAATTTGCAGGTTGAATACCAAAAAAGGATTACGCATCATTGATCCAATATTGCTTTAATCTTTGCCATGTAACACGTAAGTCCCTTGCGACTGCAGAAAGATTACGATTATTCCCTCTCTTTTTTAGGGGAGATGGAGGAGAATTCATAATTGATTTTTAGTTCAAAAATTAGAAATTTAGTTTAAAAATTAATTTTAGATAAAAAATTAAAAGTTTATTAAAGCACGTATTCTTGATTTCTGTTCTATTTATCCTTGAAATCATCACATTTACAAGACTTTGCAACTAGAACAGAAGTTCATGTTTTGAATTCATTCAGATAATGTTTCAGAAAAGCAATTGCTAATTTTTCTCATTTAAATCATTTTATCTGAATAACATAATAATGTAATAATATTTCTACAGTTTTACACTCTAAGCTACAATCTTATTTGTGATTGTTTCTTTATTTTATTATTCTGGAAAAAATGTTATGAAAGTTTTGATTATATGAACTGATGTTTTCTTTTTTTCTCCCAAGACCTTAATTTAATATTTCCTTTACATTAGTAATAATGTAGAAGTATAAAGGAATTACCCCGAGAATAAATTTCAAACAAATTTGTAATCAAAATATTCACAGTAGATGATGAAAAACTTAAATAATTTTTGATAAACTTATATCGCAGCATGGTTGCTAAATTAAAGATCATCCAATGAGATGCAATTTCATTAATTTTTTTTCGAAAAGACATGGCCAGGTTTCTTCTTCTGGTGTTCATTATGGTTGCACTCAGGGATTTAATTTTTTCCAAAGATTTTTATTGATTCAATTTCTTACTTGATATATTTTTTAGAAAAAAGTGACGCTAAAAATGTGGCCGTTATTATGCAAATTGTACGGAGGAACTTCTCATCGAAAGGTCTCCAGATATTTAGTTATTAACACTTACTGCATAATTTTACAAAGAGTGATGTTCAATTAAGTATTAAGATTGTAGATGGCTTTGGCATAACTTCATGTTTAAGGACATACTGATAATATTTTAATAAATTGCTATTGATGTTGATACGTTTTTCTTCACAAACATTATCATGATGTATGTACCAATATACGCACGAAAAATCTTTGTGTAATATTTCTTGCACTTTTAAAATACACTTATTAAAAAAGTCTATAACCTTATGTTTAACTATTGCACCCATATTAGTGAAAATATTGTAGTTTTATTAGTAAAAATATAACAGTTTTCTAGACAATGAAATGATGTTAAATTAAAGCATTTAGTGAGCAGTCAATTATGCATATTAATGTTACTAAGTTAGAGATTATTTCACTTTAAAAATTCATTGGCTATATATTAATACTGTCTAATTTCATAAATATCTATATATACTAAATCTTTCCTGAAACTTACGGATATTTATAAAAAATTAAAGCATGAATGTGTGTTTATAACTAAATAAGGGCAAAACCTGGCATCATATCATAAATGAAATAGCTAGAATCAGGATTTTTGAGCCTTCATAATATTTTGAAAAATCGGACTTTTGGTAAATAATGAGCCATACTCATGAGTTTCAAAGGCGAAAACAAACTTCCGACAAATATGCATGTAGAAAGCCTAAAGATAACATCCAGCTTCCATTATAGGTAGCGGTAGTCTGATTGGTTAGGGTGTCTTTCTCATAATCGCAAGGTAGTTCATTTGAATCTCGACACGACCAAAGATTTGTTGAATTAACTAAATGTGTCTGAAGCATGTTAAATAAATCATGGTCGCAATGTCCATTAAGTGAGATGATGCTTCTGGGGATGACAGATCAAATACTGGGGTTTTCTGCTTGGTCTAAGTTACAAAGACTCCCGCCCAGTTATTTTCATCTAACTGCAAGAGCTGAATTCTGGTCAAGGTACAAGGAAGTATGCTAGTGCAACAACAATGACAGATTATCCTTTAAGCTGATTCAAAAGCTACTTAAAAAATTAATTACTTTTTACACTTATCCCAACTGTATTTGTTGGCATTCCTAATGAGAAATAGCCAGTCTTCTCTGCCAAAAATAGTGTGCGAAACCAGGTTGCTACTCTTACATTTTAATAAAGAATTCACAAAACTGAGGAATGGTTAAATCGCCAAGTGTGACGTTTTGGTCATATTGCAGACCGTTGGATTATCGTTTCAGAGTAATATTTTATGATCCATGCACATATCCAAAAGCCACGTTTGTTTGTTTCAAAGCATAACGAAGCCATGGATTTCTCACGATCAAAGACATTCGAGGAGTTTCACTTCATAAACATGATGTCAAGGCTATAGGTCGTTTCAATTGTAACCAACACTTTAGTCAATGCGAAACATATTTTAATACCTTGAACATCTCTTATACCACACATGAAATGATATGACTTTTGGTTTTTGGAATTTTACTTTCTTACTACACAGTGCGCTTAAAGATGACTTTCTCCACTAATAGAAATATTTCTATGTTTGACAATTATCTAACACAATGCTTAAAATATGAAAAAGAACGGTTATATCGAATAATTTTATCAAATCCGATGTAATTTTTTTTAATAAATTTATTTATTTTACTTATTTCAACTACATTGGACAATCCAGTATTCTCAAGACTTCAGCTCAAAATTTCATGGACTTTGGAATGGAAGTTTGTTATAATTCGCATATCCACTTTAAGTCACAAACCCTTACTACGTGCAAAAAATGACAGCAAAGCGACAATCCAACCAACGAAATCTAAATCAGAAAGCCATTAAAAAATTGATCAACAACTAAATTATTCCAGAGACATTTTTCAATATTCATTTTCATTTAACATCGAGAGAAAAATGAAATTCCTAATTTTAAAAGAGTTCATTAAGAAAATATAAATGAAATTATGAAGAAAATGAAACACCAGCAAATGATTTTCAAAGAAAAATATGATAATAATAAATTATGTTTACATAAATTAATGTGATGGCAAATGTTTCATAATATAATTTTCATAAATATTTGAATATATTTTTAATAAATTTGATTTTTATAAACATTTTAATATTTCTTCTTAAATATACTTAATAAAGTTTACATAAGCAAATGTATCACAGACATAAATTAAAATAAAGAATATTAGGAAACGAATAAATTAAATTACCATTCATATCGTATGTTGTTTCTCTTATGTTTACATTTTGCAAAGTTTTTAGAGACTATTCAGATAGCAGATTTCCTATTTAAATTGCCTGTTTCGTCTGATGAATTTTTATGGAGTTAATTGCTTTTGTCTAATTAATAGATTTATGTTTAGTGCTTACAGAGTGAAAAGCCCGGTGGCATAGTGGTAGCGTGTCGCGCTTCCATGGCACAGGTTCGAGGTTCTGAAATCGGACTGGGCAAGGTTGTGACTCAGACTTTCATCTATTCTAAGAGGGTCGATAAACTGAGTACCAAACATGCTTAGAAGCTAAGCACTAAGAGTTTCACGTAAAGCTAGTCTCCGAACTTGATACATACATTTCGCATTTCAGAGCCCTCGATCATGAATGCAGATATGGGCACTATAGGCAGATAGCCTTTGCTATGACACTGAGATTAGTTTACAGAATTAAAAGTTTCAAATCACAAAAACATTTTTTTTATATATTTTTTTTTCTTGTGAATAAATATCTATTAAAAAAAAGTGGGATTATTTTCGATAATCCTCATTGTTTAACAAGTTTTTTTTGTCAATGTAGATTAAATAAAAACGAAACTTTTCTTTAATTAAATTTTATATGTATAAAAACCAAATAAATGCACTGTTTATTTCTTTTAATTATTATCGGGTTGATGTGCAATACTATGATCTGTTTACAAGAAACTATTTCAAATTAAATAAAGGTTTCAAAAATAAGCTACGTTAATTTAAAAAATCTCTCAGAATCTAAAACAATAGTTGTTTTATCAGCGACATTCAAGCATAAGCTATAAATGTCATGAAATGACTCACAAAGTATTCCTTCTACTCTTTCGAACAAATAACATATCGAGAATGAAAATAAAAAGAGATTGTATGTGTCACCGTACAGCAACAGTAAATGCTTTGCGGTTAATTCATGAACCACTTGTCCATTTTCTGGAGTATACACTCAGTCGCTCGCTTAAGTAAATATACCTGCTCTTTTATAGAAATTTGAATCGTTATCGAATTGCATTCGCTATCGTCTGCCGAAAAAGAACGTAATTTCAGTGGGCTTAATTCTTCGTCCGCGAGCTTTATCAGCTGCTGTTTCAACAAGAGGTCGAAAAGTACAAATGATATGAGGGAAATGCCTTTTGCAGATTGGCTTTTTATTGGTTTCCCGGGAATTCGGTGCGTTGACCCTTTCGCTCGCGCCGACTTTGAAGGATAAATCCGAGATATAATAGGTGCCTTGGCGGTAAGATACAAATGAAAACAGAGAACAGTGTGATAGTGCACTTCATGTCAGTCTCTTGAAATGTCAAATCCCGTTAACAAAATGTTATTCACTTATTAAAAAAAAGGTGATAAGAGGTAGATATAGAATGATAAGTTACAGGTAAATGTTTGATTGGACATACCCTTTTAAAATTAGATAACATTCATGATCGATCGAGAAAAAAATTTATAAATCAAAAATATAAAGCCACACGGAAAATTTTGGTAATCATCAAATACTCATAAAGATTTCTCTTTAATATATAGAATGAGAAACATTTTTTCTATAATATATAGAATAAGAAAACATAACTTGTGCTTAATCTTGTGTGAAAATATATTCTTGTATTTGAAAATTACAGATAATGATTATAGATCTATGTTATTGAAATGCCTTCATTAACTCTCTGTCTCTCTATATATATATTATCTGATTCTTCTGCCTTGTCATAATCTTGTTAACTGAATTAGAATTTTACCAGCAGTTAATTTATAGAAAGTTTCTGAAATGTGATACATTCAATTGATCAGCTATCAGAAAAACTTCGATTCTTCAAAGGATGCTTCACAAGCGCATAAAGGATCTTCTGAAAAAACTAATTTTTGGTTTGGAGTGATTTATTGCTGGTCGCAAGAATTTTCCTGATATGATAAAAGGAATGGGTATTTTAAGTCACATATTTTATTATTTTTATGCCTCGAATACAATATCGACATAATGTCACATATTTTATTATTTTATGTATTGAATATTCGATGTCCTGCAGTATAAATATTCATTGCTCATCCATAGCAACCTTATGATGCTGCCTGATTTTTATGAAACTTAATACGGACCTTCAAACAAAGTTATCAACTTTTGTGTAAAAGAACTAATCGTCATTTACTGAAAAAGCCTAAATGTCTTATCCGGATACTTAATAACTATTGTAGCCAATAGATAATGTTATACTTACAGACCTATAAAAACTCCATTATAACCAAGTCATTCTTCAATAGCTTTGTTCTTCTCACATATTATTTTTCAGATTAAAAAACATATGCAGAGTACTGAAAAATAAATTAACAAAATTGGAGAAAATAACAGCTAAATTGAAAGGGTTTTTGTATTCTTGGTTTTCATAATTCAGAATTTTAGGCTCCATCAAACATATTTCTGGTATCGTAGCAATCATATGTTTTCCATCTTATTTATGTATGCATTTGTATGTAACTACACCTAAAAATATCTATATTCTTAAAATTAGGATTGAATTCCAAAAATATTGGCATTCATTAATCAAAGTTTCTATATCTGTTAGTGAAAATTAGTCATAAGTTAAATTATTAAATATATCTTTCAGCCTTCTTGGGAATAAAACTATGATTACACAAAGATGATTCCTGGTTTTAATACTCAGAATACCTTTCAAGGGATATCTTTATTTGTATTTGACAGATAGCACTGGCACAGATATCAATAGAAATGTTTGAAATAGCAGCTACAAATGGGGGCATTATTTATTCAATATAGCCCTATCATGGACAATTACATGGAACAAAAACTTTTTGTTGTTTTTATTTTTTAGCCATCCATTTGGGGACTGACCCTGGAGATTTGATTTAGTTACATTTCAATTGTTCACGCAGTCCTTGCCCTCTGTGTACCATCTGGCGATGACGTCAGTGCAGGGCTTGTCGTAATCTGCAATCATATGACGATGAATGTTGGTGGTAGCACAAAATTCCGTAATCTGAAATTCACTGGCAGCCCACTGTTTCAGATGGACGTCACCATTGAATGTCATGGATTTTTCAATAACTCCGAGAGATTAGAATGTGAAGCAAAAGACATTTAAAAATTAAACAATAGTGCATTGGCAAAGAAGAGGGTTTGGAGGCATTTGCTTCCTGAATCGCCTTCGCATTTCGCTTACATAGATATTCAAAGCAAAAAGCAGTATTGGCTTTTTCGTAATCCTCGTAATTTTTAATAATCGAAGTCTATTAGTTACATCAAGATATAGACTTTGGCACTTTGGTTGTAAGTCAAAATTATTTCTATAGGTAATAAGGTAATACAGAAGCGGGACATTGATAAAGATATTAATAATAGTTTTATAGTCCAAATCTAAATTTTATTTATATCTCATAATTTTTATGAATGAGATTTTAGTAAATCAAATAAATCAACACGTATAAAGGCAGGAAAATATTCTTGTACATCGAAAATACTTATACGTCAGCCATGAGAAAGACAGGTTTTCCAGTGGTGGAGCATTATGCAAATTCCTCACGTAACATAATACCTGCGGTAAGAATTGATCAAATTAAATTGAATTAAAATGAAATAATTTATAATCAAATATTCCTTCAGATTCTGTGATAGGGGAGACTTCGCAAATGTCTGGGAATCTAAGGTCACAGTTAAAAAATCTTTGGATCAGAGGAGTTGTTTTTGTTATTGCTGAATATTGATAGTAAGTTTGAAACAACTAAGATATATGAATGATTTTTGACCTTTTTTCTGGAAACAAATCGCAGATTTCTGGAACTTGGGATTACAGTCTAAGAATCTCTGGATCAGAAGATCGATTTTTGACAGTCCTAGCATGTTTGGAACAATAAAGAGAATCGTATTTATATTTGTTTCCCAGTCCACCTAGGTCATTAGCTGGAATATTTCTGAGCTTTCTTCTAGAAATAAGCATATTACGAGTAAAATATCAATACAAAGAATACATATTGAACGAATACTATAGAAAATAGATTAATTGATTCCAGCAAAGTTTGTTTAAATCTAATAATAAAATATGAGTATAAATAGATAAAATGTGCTAAGGGTCACATAAAAAACATGTTTTATGAAAATTTTACGAAATATTTAAACATGGAAAATAAATGTTTTCTTATATTATAAATCATTGTCATCAAATGTTTTCTTAAAAATATTTTTCTAGTAATAAAAACAATTTGGAAGTTTCTTTGGTTCATCAGTTTTACTTTAAAATTTTGAAATATTATTAAAATGAGTTTTCTGATAATTTAGTATTATAAAAATATAAGAAACAAGTTTAGATAGAAAAAAAAAACATGCGCGTTTTTTCATTAATCAGAAGTCTATCACCAAAAAATCACTTCTGACGACATCCCTTTATAAAACAAGCAACAAGAATCGTTTTTAAACAATAGAAAGAAATAGGGTAAATATTAAATACATTTAGGTAATTAATCTTATATGTTGACTGTAAAGAATCGTTGACTACGTCTACTAATTACTTATTTTTCAAAAATTCTGAAAAAAGTACAACTGTTCACAAACATCTTAATTAAATACTTCAATCCTTTCAGAGAGAAGCTATGCTGTGAAGACTGGTGAATACAGTACTAATTCTTTCAAAACTTATATTATTCACAGGTGTCTTGTGGGGGACAACTGTAATGGAGCACGATTTTCACAACACCGTATAAATCACTTTTGGTTGTAAGACATTTCGTTACAAGCTTTTGTGGATGTTTATTAATCATTTCTTCAAATACAAAACAACTGCTAAAAATCTGACAAACGACGCTTATATTGTTCATCTCATCATTAATCTTCGGACTTATATTATAACCTTAAATTAATGATAACAGAATATCCAAGGCAAAATTAAATTATATTTTCAAAACTATCATCGGTAATCAAATCGTAATAGAAGGAGTTAAGATATTTCAGTCATCATTGAGGATAAATTTTTCCGTTTTTCCCAAATCAGGAATTAAAAGTCCTAGAAGTCATGAAAATAGTTAAAAATCTGCTGGGATAATCAGCCACAAAAGTTTGAATCACTGAATAAAATTTTTTATAAAACATCTTAGAAAAGATATGAGAAAGAGGCATCTATAATGAGCCAATTCTGTGAAAAAACAAAAATGATTCTATAGCAAGTTTACAAAAACCTCTCTCTAAAAATGGTGAGGAAGGACTCCGTGAGAGCTCTTAAGATTATAATATAATGAAGGATTTTAAAAGTTATCTTTTTCACCCAACATAGAAAATAGTTTCAAAAGTTTTCATTATTTGTCATTCAGAAAACAAATTGAATAGAATGAAACCTATTATTGATGCAGATATATCCTTGGTAATGACTTAATAAATAATTTTGTTTTTTGCCATTGGTAAAGACACAAAATGTGTATTTGATTGGTTTTTCTAAATTTAAGTCATATTGAAAGTCATTGTATTTTACAAGCGTTATAAATTTCGTAGGAAAGAGTTTTCAATTATTTATCTTCCTTCCTATCCATCAATCTTTATTCGTATGAACAAAGATTGTTGGATAGATTGATTTTTTGTTTATATGTACTTAGTTTGTATGATCTCCTTTGTTCGCATGAGCTCAAATTGAATTATCATTCATAGTTAAATTTGATAAAAATGTATTTCGATATTAATGTAAAAATTAAAATTTAAATAAATGTATAAATTGAATTTATTTTACAATCTATTTGGTTTGAAAATATTTTTTTCTTCACAAAAAAAAAATTATACTATTAAATCGATACATTCAGTTGGTAATTTTGTATCTTTTCATTCCATAATTTTATATTTCACAAAAAAAAAAAAAAAAAAAAAAAAAAAATTGTACGAGAGAAAGATAAAAAGGGTATTGAAATACATCTTGGTTTCAGTACCGAAAATTTCTAAAGTACTATAAGTTTGTCAAGTACCGCGAAAGAAAAGTTTAGTTATTTTTATAAATCAAAATCAAGATGCGTCTTTCATTTTCATATGCAAAATTAAATTCTCTGGAATAAATTATTCTGACTTTCAATCTTATGAAAATATTCATTAGCCGATAGTACAGTAAATTTTTTTTTCTCTCTAAATAGAAGGCGCAGCTTGTCCTTTTTGGACCTTGCGCCATAAAATTCAACCAACCATCTCTCTAAATAGAAAGGATGTCACATGAAAAGTCTTATATTCAGAAAAGCTATTCTTCTATTTTATGATTTTGCTCTGCGTATCTGCTCAGAAACATCTTTATATTGAATATCATTAAGTTGGAAAGCAAACTCTAACAACAATAGATTTCTTCCAGATATGATTTTAACCAGTGCTGAAGACATCAATGTTGAAGTATTTTTTATTGATTATGTACCCGCAAATGCATTTTTAAAAGCGTAGTCATTATTAAGTACCAATGGCTTTTGAAAATATCCAAGAAAAACATCAATGGAAACTTAAATGTTAAATGCACAAGATTATTTTAAATCTCTATATGAATTATTTTAATTGTTTCGTATTTTATTTATTTATTTTAGTTTGCTCTAAGCGTGTATTTTTCTCAAAATGTTCTTTGAGTAATAGAAGAAATCGAGAAAATAAACCCTTTCTTAAATATAATGAAATATGGAGCGATAATAAATCATCTGGTTCAGTATAGGCCGTTTTAAAATGAAAACAGTTGACAAAAAAGGAAAAAAATGATCAACTTTAAAAGGTTTCTTAAAATTTCATTTTGTCTCATTCACAATTAATAATTTTATCCCTAGAACAGTGAATGGGCAAAATTACTTTGATCAAATATTTTCAGCCCACGAACAAAATTAGAAGTGAATTTTATCTACTAGATATCCGATAAAGATTAATAAAAATTTAAACAAATATAAAAATATGCAAAAATGTTAAATCAAGCTTATACTGGCGCAAATAGCTGCCGAAATATAAAGCAAGATTAAATAATAAAATTTAAAAAAAATAAAATAAAATAAAAACAAACCAATGAAACTTAAAGGAATAAAATTGTGTTGTTGTTTCTTACCTTCTCTGGTTAGCCAATATACTAAACCAGATCCATGAAACCATGAGTTAAGAAAAAGTCCGAAACAAGATGAAAATTTCGAAACAAGTTTATCAAGTCCTAAGCAAGAAAGTCGATGTTCAGGGGTAAAATATGCTTGATGTTGAATTTCCTGCCCATATGTTGATTTTGTTGCCTTGATCAATTTAAAAAAATTTTAGGGATCCACTTATGAGTCTTGATAATGCCGCCTGCTGCACACGACTACCTTTAAAAGCGACAGAACCTCCTTGTTGCCTGCCACCATACCAGTCATAAATCGGGGGAGAACATCGAGGTGAAGTAAGGACTGATATGACTTTTGAGAAGATCTGAAAGAAGTCGGGTTGCAAGATTAAGGATTGATTGTTAAAGTTCCCTCCTATTTAATTGAATTAAGTTGTTGTTTAATTGAATTAAGTTGAATTCCTGAAATAAGTTGTGGATTAGATTATTATTAAACGAAAGGTCTGCCTTCTCAAAGAATTTTTAAAAAGATGTTATTCTCATATTGGACAGTAATAACAAGAAACCCAGCCGAATTCCAAACCTTCAAACATAAATACCAAAGAATAGAATAACAGTATTCGAAAAGTACATTAGTAAATAAAATGGACAGTCATCAGTCTAATAAATAAATTAAATTACAATAAATTTTATACACTATAAAACCAGCTAAACAGTATAAACTGTCACTTCATTAATTAATATGCATCATCATTGCCAATTTATCATTTAAAAAAGAATGAATTGTGTTTATTTTATGCTCATTTATTCAGATTCGTATTTGACCAAAAAATACCGAAACTATTCCCAGTGCCATCATTTTACATTGTAAGGAAAAGTATAAAAACATTGTAATTTGAATTGTAATCTGGAAAAGAATCCTGAAATCTTAAATTTTGAAATTATTGCATAGTAAAAATCTTGAAATACTGCATTTTTTAAAAGTGAATCGAGTTATAATATATTAAATAAATATATTAGAATTTTTGTCTTAGCTTTAAAAAGATGTTTAACAATATTCATTATATTATTCATAAGAATCAGGCAGAAATTCTAAAAAAATATATAATGCACATACATTATTAAAAATGTTATTCCAATATTCATAACTTTCCTTCCTGTTTTATAATTTATAGCGATTAAGATAATTTATGTGAAATTTTTAATGTAGAACAGTATAAATCATAACAAAATGAAATTGCTTTCCTTGTTCCTGTTTATAAAAACTTTATTAAAATTATTGAAATGACAAACATGTGGACCCAGTATCTTGTCCAAGCCTGGCTTTCTATTGGCTAAATTCGAAATCAAGCTTAATCTATTTCCTTGTGATTAAATAAAAAGTATTTATTGAGATAGAATCAACTATTATTTAATTGATTCTATCTCAATATTTTCATAAATTAAAATGAGTTTTCTAATCTTCATAATACGATTATAAAATACTCTATTATATATATTTAACAAGCATGAGATTTATTTTATAAATATTATTATATATAAACATGTGTATAAAACATTTATTTCTCTTCTGATAATATTATGAAACTTTAATGTGCTGCCATCTAGTAAGCATTTATATTACAATAATCTTTTCTGGTAAAAATGAAAACTTTAACAGGATTAATATATTTATTTCGAATGAAAAATTATGTTTAACGTATAATTTATGCATACTTAAGAGTTAAAAAAATATATATCATATATTTTATTTAATTTTTATTTACATAATTGTTTTTTAACTTTCAGATTTGAACTACAATAATTGCGTTTCCTAATTTTTAATTAGTATGCTTGCTGTCGTCTATATTTGACATACATGTAACAGTAATCTGTTCCTGTAAGAAATAACGACTGTAAATTAATTTAAGAAATAATTTATGTAATTAAAATATATGTATTTTATTTAATTTCTTAACAACAATAATTGTGTTTCTTTTAAATTTTCAATTGTATGTAATAAAAGTACAAGCATATCATGATAAGAGTTTAGTTAAATCTTAAAAATCTCATTCGTTTTTTATGTATTTTTATAAATTCTACATATACAGTAAATGTTGCAGTAAAAACTCAAGGAATAAAATATTGTGTAAAATAATATTTTTTTTCTAATCAAAACGTCAGAAAAAGTATATCATTTTATTTTTATTCCCATTCGAGAATCCCATAGATTTAAATTATTATATTTTTCAATATAGCATATTCAATTAGCACTTATGAATAGTTTATTAATTAGAAATTTTAGTAAACACAAATAAATAATCGATATGTATGAAGTTTATTGAATAATTAAAAATCTATTATGTTTCTATAGCTTAGTAATTGAAAATAAACATTTACCCCTCAGCAACAAACATAACAATCAGTGTATATATAAATACAGACATATCAGAAATAAATGTCTATATGTAAGTAATTAAATCCTAGCATTTCAGGCCCGGATAGCTCAGTCGGTAGAGCGTTAGGCTTTTAACCTAA
>JAPDSC010014254.1:13717-33117 GCA_026290005.1 Latrodectus geometricus | reverse complement strand
ATATATAAAAATTTAGTACAAAATACAACAATTTATTTTAAAAAGCAGTATTTTTAACCAATATTTAATAAAAGCATTGAATTCATATTTTTTTTTTTTTTTACTTTGCAAAAGATTTTCTTTTACTAAGTTCAGCAACGCTTAGCACATATTTTTTCAACAAAAATATTCTTTTTGATAGCTTATTACTCTGAGATACATCAAGATCAACGTAGAAATATAAGCTGAGCAAGATACAGCTGAAAAACTACCATATCGAATTTGAAATTCAAGAAGAAAAACATTATGCTTTTCCGAAAAATATAAGGGAAACGACAGAATTTTTTATAACATCTCGCGTTTTAAGTTTCTGACACGTTAATACTCGTACGTCACTCACAATATGCGAAAAGAAAAAAGATTGAGTTGCTTTTCACGAATACAATAATGTTCAAGTGAAATATGTTACCTACATCCAGTTTCTACACTACATTTGCAGTTTTCGGCAATTGATCTTTTTACGCAAACAATAATATTTCAAATATTTGACATAGTTTATAAGTCTGTGGCTGCCATAAATTATCAACATTATACCATACTTTATCAACATAATACCTGATACTTCAGGTATTTCCTTTTATGTATATAAATATTGATTTATAAAAACTTTTGCATACTTAATTAGGTTTTATATTGGAAGTAGAATCTGTAGCCATCAAATTATATATTAATGTGCTTTAATATATTTTATATTAGATAAATTACTTATATTAACATTTCAAAATGTGTGTTTGATAACATTTTAATAAAATCATGTATATATTTCTCAACTTTTGTTAAAATCTGTGTGCATGTAACTTTTTGCATATGGTGTTTCAATCTTCTAGTCAATATAGATTAAACATAATTTTAATACATATTAATTAAAAATAAATTTATATGAAGTGTTAACTCAAATTTGATATAATTTTAATTTATTTTAATAAGCATTATTAATGTGTTATATATATTTGTATATTTACACTTCATAGATCATATAATATTAGTAAAATTAAAGTGCATAAGAACTGCTTTATGATATTTAAATTTCACTGATTTTAAGCAATCATGATTAGAGAGATTTTGGAAGCTTATAATTGATGTGCAAATCAATTCAGGTTAGTTGGAACTACGGAAACGTGATAAAAAGTTAATTGATTTCAGAGAGTTTACAGTTGTATTATATAATAATTGCAACAATTTGTAGCTTAGGTTTCAGTCTTGTTCCTTGATCATTAAAGTATTGCTGTTGAGTAAACATTTTTACATATGATACTTTATCTTGAGTTTTGAATTCATCATAAAATTATAGCTTTTATTTTTGCTTGAAACAAAACACCATCAAGAAATAAATCTGCTAGGAACAATCGACAACATAGAATATTATTTCTTTGGATGCGAAATAATAATTGATGTATGATATATAATTATTGTGAACTTAAGCTTTGTGTTTACTAATTTATCATCTGTAGACACAATTGTAAATGTCTTTTTATAAGTAGTTTCATCTAGTTAATTAAGTGTTCATATACCGTTAAACATTCTAGCATTAAAGGCATTCAATATTAAGAGATATTAAAAAATATTTAATAATGTATGTCCATATTACATCATAATAATATTTCAACCATAAATAATGATTAATTATAGAATGTATGCGTTCCCTTGCCACCTACTATGTCAGCGTGCCTGACTGCGGATAGGAAGGTCTGGGCTCGAATCCCGGTTCGTGTGTAGATTTACATTCTCTTTCTTTCCTGTCATCGTCATTTCCTTGTATGAATGGAGTATGGATGGTTGCCGACCCAATAAACGAGTACCTATGTCATGTGTGTCCTGAGGAAGTCGGACTCCACACCCAATTACGGTTCATTTGAAAAAGTTGAACAGCGCACTAATACTGCCAGTCTGGCTGGTACTTGACAAAAAAAAATACGTTTCTTTTCTTAGTTCTCATAAAGATTGATTTATCAGTTAAATCTTAACGTATAAATTTCCTTTAACCAAATTGATGTCAATAATATACACGTAAATTACTCTATATTACCCTCATCAAATACATTTTTATTTATATAAATATTTCTGTAGCAAAGTTGATTAGCTTTACCCTCTATCTGTTTTTGAAGTAAATGATTAATGAAAATAAATATGCCAATGTAAATTGTTCTTGAAATAAATTTAGAAGTAAGACAAAAGATATCACTGCAGAATAGGGAAAATAAAAATGAATATATTGTTATCCAAACAAAATAGAATTGGTAATCATTTTCTTATTTTTCTTTCCAAAGTAATTCAATTGGAAAACTTCTCTCCGACATTTCCCTTCTGCTTATTTTGTAAAACTACATTTCCCTTTTTTCATTGTTTTTTTTTACCTTCTAAGAATCTAGATGTATTTTATTTTAAAGTTTAAAATTCTGGTTTCTTTTTCTATTTCTCATCTGTAACTAAGACTTTAATGTCAGTTCAAAATATATTTATCTAAGAAATGTAATCAAGAAGTATATTAAGTTTTTCTAAAATAAAAAAAAAGACTACAAGTATAATTTTGAAATGAAAAGCAAGTTCCCTTAAAAAATAATTTTTTAATCAAAGAACAAGTACTGAAAGTAAGGAATATTTTAAGTAAAATATTAAAGAAGTCATTTTATTTCCTCTTTGAAGAAAAATATTAAGTCACACATTTTGAAAAAAACATGAATTATCATTTAAATTATCTTCAGCAGAATTAGACAGATGAAAAATTTAATAGAATGATTAAATTTTGCAACAACATGAGAACATATTCAAGAATAGCTGAAATGGTTTCTGTTAAATTTATTTATATAAAAATAGATGATTATAATAAATTGCATTATTATTCCAATTTTATGTTGTTGATATGTTTGTTGCATAAATAATGCATTTTCCATTTTAGTTAAACAATATAAAAAATAATCCTTTCTACACATCTGAAACTATAACAGAAATATTTCTTGAAATCGTTAAATATTACGTAATTACTTTTATATAGAAAATCAAAAATTTGTGATTATATTTTGAAAATATAAGATTTTCTTCTGAACTACAAATCTTATTCGAGAATTGAACTTTCAGACAAACAAAAATGTAATGAAATGTCTACTAATGTTGACATGAATAGCCATATATGTTAATATTTTGAAAGAAAATATGTATTTGATATCTTCGTGTTATTAAACGTTTTCTGCTCTAATTAGTATTGAATGATGTTATGTTCTTTTAAAAATGATGTTATGAAAATGTTCAAACTCTAAAAAAAATAAAATAAATCTATAAAAAAAGAATTTTTATACATTTGATTTCTTAAGCCAGCAGTTGACATATGGACAAAATTGAGGTTTTATTCTTAAACTTAATATTATAATTAAATTAGTTGTATTTAAAATATTTATTCGATTATTTAAATTAAGCTTAATTTTAACACTATACATTTATGTATTTTGTTAAATATCTAGTTTGATTAGTCTATTTCTACCTGAAATTGTTTTTTTCTAAAATATCTCATCTTTCAAAATCAATTTATATAAAAAAAAAAAATAAAAATAAAAAAAAAAAAACTTTATCTTATTAAACTATATAAAATATTATAATAAGATAATATTATAATAATATTATTTTATATAAAATTTTATATAAAGAGCATAACAATGAAAACTATTTAATTGTTGAATTGAATAGATTTTATTATTATACTAAAAAAAAAAAAAAAAATGGAAAAGGCTTTAAAAAGCAAACTTTAAAAATCTATTGTTAAACACATTCTATCAAAGATCTACATTTTATTTGAAATAGTTGTCTAGAATATTCATTTATCTTTTTCTCAAATTTCCATCTTTAATATTTTAATATTTTGAACTTTGAAATTATAAAATGTCAACAAAAACTTATTAATATAAGTTCTTTGATCATCTATTTTTGCTATTTTCTCTAGACGAGCTTTGTATTTTTCATTTTAAGAAGAATAAAGTAACTTTTTTATAAATAATCCAATTACAATTTTTGCTTCCAAGTTGAGATATTATCCACACTACATCCAAAACTCTTATTG
Source organism: Latrodectus geometricus (assembly GCA_026290005.1). Taxonomy (NCBI): domain Eukaryota; kingdom Metazoa; phylum Arthropoda; class Arachnida; order Araneae; family Theridiidae; genus Latrodectus; species Latrodectus geometricus. Next base: position 29,030 of record JAPDSC010014254.1, on the reverse strand, counting down.
AATATAATCCTTATTTCTATTTATAAGGGTTTATTTTTTAAAATTATTTTACGAATTCTTCTTATTCTTTAAGATTTAATTCAAATATGATTAAATTACTTGAATGGGCTATTTAATAGATTAAAGATTTTGTTTCTGCACCCAAGAAGAAAAGAAAAATCATTATTTTCGAAAACTATTTTGCAACTTTTAATATTATTTTCTAAAAATCTGTTCTAGAGATCTTTATTTGGTATACATTATTAAAAGATAGTATATTTATGTAGTTGTAGACCTCTCAATATATTTTAGATACCAAATTTGAAATTTCTCATATACTGATTTATTCTTAGTTTTACAAAAATATTTGCTTTTAAGTTTTTAAAATGCATTAGTAATGATTGACTATTGTATATTGAATTACGAAAATGTGTACGTGTAAAATTATAAGTTTTCTGTCAGGCAAATCATTTATTAAAATGCAATAGCAACTACGTTTTATTTGCTTGCATGTATAAATGTCAGTAATATAAACAGCATGCATGATCAAACGCATTTTAATCATATCACAATATAATTGCTATTTGCATATGCTATCTAATGGGATATGCGGTATCAAAAATATCATAAATGTAAAGATTATATAAAATTGTTAATGAATGTATAGGCATTATTTGGAAAGTAATAAAAAATTTGAATTATGCCAATTTAACAATCATTTATTCAAAATAGTATTCTATATTTTTTATCATAATTATTTAACTACTAAATTAATACAAAAAATATCAAGCAAAATCTGTTGTGGCTTAAATACATTTTTTTAAAAAAAATATTCGGTTGCCTATAAATTAATTTCTTGTTATTTTTTTAATCAATAGTTTGGATAAGTGGTACAAATTCCTACGCAAATTAGAGAGGATGAATTTTAAGACGTTTTAAAAAATTGTTTTACTGATATATATATTTATTTAAAAGATAAAAATGTCATCCTTTATAGATAAAATGTGTTTGTATTTTTGAAGCTATTAAGAAATTCAAGCTTTGTTGTTTTGAAATATATAAAAACCTAAATAACATGTTTTCTATTAATTTTGCATGATAATGTCAAATCTGTATTTTGTACTAGTCTAAACATTCGAAAAAAAACTTAAACTAGATATTTAGAACCTCTCCAAATTACCTTGCATTTGAAAAAAATATTATTTTTTTGTAATTAGAGGGAAATTTTAAACACTGTTTTGTGAAAATTTTAATAAAGAATACTATTTTAAGTCATTCAAGCTTTTCATTATATTGTGCTTTATGTGTAAATTCTTATAAATTATGAAATTTTCACTAGTTTCTTTAAGGAAGAATCCCTATCAACTGCAAAGGACTCAACCCAAGAGATGTGAATTTTAATAGTAGAAAATTTTTCGATCTTCGTTTATACACAGTTTCCAAAATAAATAAACAGATTATATATTATTTGCTCTACTAGTAGTAAGAAGCTTAGCTACATGAAGGTGTTGTATGGATTTCAAACATTTACCATGTATTTGTTCCTATGTGAATATCTTATGTATAGAGAACTAAAACTCAGAAGAGAAGAAATAATGAAAATGCTGAAAAATATCTATCTCCTCAATAAGAAAATTAAGAAACAAGATATTTATCATCTTGATAAAAGAAGGTGAATAGAAATGATTGATTGTATTTTGGCTGTACAAAAAAAAAAAAAAAAAAAAAAAAAAAAAAGGACTTTTTAGGAAACTTTTAATTTTAAATCTTATTTTTAAAGTATGAGGCAGCAATCATTTTTTACAAAAGAAGGTGAAAACTTGAAAATAAATACTTCTGTGAATAAATGTCTTAATCTACCATACATAGAAGTTGTAGATAAATAATAAGTCTTCTAACAGTTTTTCAGAATCTTTGTAAAACTGCAATTTGTGTCAAGTAAGCCCTTATATTTAAATTTATATATTTGATCTTTTATTAATTTGAGTTTCAAGCAAACTATACGAAATTAATTCACCTCTTATTAATTCCCGAAAAAAAATATTAATTAAAGGAGGTTTTCATATGTAACTAATTTAAAGAATCAATAAAACATGCACAACCAAGACCGAAATGTTTACAGTACGCAGAAATTAAACAGAACTCGATACATTCCACTCAGTGGAGTAAGTGGCTACAACTAGGCCTTGAGATAACACTATGGAGAATTTATGCAAAATAAGGGATATCAAATGGGATATTATCAATAGATAAGACATATTTTTTTAGAAAAGTGAATTTACTTGTATATTTGCATAAACATAAATCCAAATTAAATTTGACTTGTAAAAGTATTGTTTGGTAATGTCTAGAAATTATCTTCTGTATTTTATGCCTATTGTTAAGTAAAAAATATGATGTTGCGCTTGAGGCAACATTCGCAGAACTTAGATTATAAACATGATCTTCAAAAATAAATAAATAAAAATACCATCAGTTTGCTAAACATTTTGCGATGATATTACAACTGGAATGAAATACTCTAAATATTTAAATTTTACTAATTCCTTCCATTTTTCTTATAAAATCATACTAAACTTTAGTTCTCAATCGAAAATATGCAAACTCTATTGAAAATTCTTTCCTATATTTTTTTGAAGTCAAAAAATTGAATATCAATTTTAATTTTTCTTCTTCATTATAATCCATCTTATTTATTATTTTATTAAATATAAATGAAATACATTTAACATATAAAAACCTTTCAAATTTCAAAGTGTAAGGCTCTTTTAAAATTTTATTTAGTCAAAGACAATGCTATATTTCCCAAATAACTTTTTCAATTTGAAAAAAAATAACTTTAAAAAATGATTTTGGATAAATTTAAATACATAATTACAAGTGAAAACTGTAATTACTATTTTTTTAAATCAAACATTAATTAAATATATCACAATCTTGTTTAATTGAGTACTTAATTCTTTTACTTTTTTATATTTTCGCCGTTTTGTCTTCTCACCACGTATGCCTATGTTATAACATCAATAAACGGAAAGAGGATCTGTATAATAAAAGAGACAAAACGAGCAAGAAGACGTCGTAAAATCAGATAAACGTGAATCTTCCTTATAATACCTGTACGTGATTTCGAAACTGAACTGCTTTCTTACTAAGGAACTGTACTGAACTTTTATGATCGCATTCTACTTACATCACTATATCGTATCTGGATGTTAACTATTTTCGCTCGAGTATATTTAGAAATGTTACACTTTAACTAAATTTATAAGCTGATAAGTTTGATGCGCATCAAATATTTCATTAATTAACTTTGTTAATAGAATTTTACTCTCAATAAGTTATAAATTCAATGTTGAAAGTAGTATCTTTTGCTTGATGTCAAATTCAGTTTATGAACTAAATTTAAGTGACATTTTATTAAATGTCAAAAAAATTTTAATCTTTGGTAATCCTATTTTTTATTTAAATAACATATTTAATTTTATTATGTTAAACTATAGATTTAAAAATACATATATTGCAATACATATTTATTAAATACCTACTACAATTTCCAAAATTTAAAAAAATAACTTTATTCATAGTTTTACAATTATAATCTCTTTAAAAAAACTCTGCAAACAGTTAAACTTTATTTAATCACTAGTACATAAAATCATATATAAATAATGAGAAAATGGCATATATACATTTTAGACGACCAAAAGAAAATATATAGTTAGCAAATAAAATGACTCCAAATGCTCAATATAATTTTATTACAGTTATAATTTGAAGACAAAACATGATGATATATTGTAAGAGTATTAAAGTAAAGTAAAAGTCTTTGGAAATTTTTCAAAATAGTATTTCATAACTTAAGCTCAACACAAATATTTACTTAAAATAATATTGTATTCAATGATACTTAGAATTTAATGAAATCTCATCAAAATCTCTCTTATATATTTTTATTAAAAATTATTTAGGTCTCAGATTCTGAAGTTATTTTTCTGCATTCATCTTTTGATTATTCAATATATTCATTTTGAAATGTAATTTTCTCTAGTCTTACAATTATGTAATATCTTATTGTTAATGAATCAAATGTCTCAATACGGGGCTCTTTCTGTTACTTTACTTTGCATGATAAAATTTTTCTCCATGAGTAAGAAATACTTCATATTATCTAACATAACATATATAGATGTGCTAAATAATTGACATTAATAATAATTGAGCTAAAGTTAATTCAGTATCTAGTAGCCTAATAAACATAGAAATTATTGGAAGCTGTTTTGATCACATAGCACACAAACAATTTTTCTTTTTTATGAAAGAACATTAAAATTTGTTTTTGATTCCTATTTTCTAAATTAATAATGAAATATTTATTTTCCTAAGTGTTTAAAATTATTATAGCTTATTATTAACAGTATCTGTTATTTTTCATTATTTCTATTTCATACATAACAACTGTTAATTAATGTGTTACCAAATACTGTCTATTTAATTATTATTTCTCTTGCAATATAAAATTTTTTTAAAAGGCTGGTCTAATTGATAGTAATTATGTTACCTAGAATTTATGTTCTAATTTTTATTCAAGCAACACTTATGTGAAATTTATTTTTAAGTGTCTTCTTTATAATATCTGATATTCCGAAAGGAAAGTTAATACGCTTAACCAGGGAACAAGGTACAATGAAATATAATTGACGTTCAATCAAAATGTATTCCTTTCAAACTATTGGATAAGCGTTACAAAATCTTAAAACAAAAGATAAATAAACATTTTCCGTAGAAAATCCATTAATTGCAGATCCGCGTTAATATTTATGGTTTTATAAAGATTTCATTTTATTTTTAATATGAAATAAATTATTTACTACATTGAATAAATGTTTGGGATTGATATCGGATATTTATCTTTCTATATGAAAATAGAAATAAGTTATTTTTTTTTCAAATTATCTTTCAATATTATAATAAATAGGATTAACAAAATGTTTTTGCATTTAATTCCTATATAAGTCAGCATATTTAACACCAATTTATCTTAACAATGTTAATTAAATTTATAACAATTACATGTCATACTTGATGAATATTTTGTAAATTAATATTCACCTTTTTTGGTAAAAAATAAATATAGTATTACTATTGCAAGCAATTTGTTTTCCCTTGTAAACTTATTTACATAATCTTTTAAAGAATACATTAAGGAACCTTTTGTAAGACAAATTAGACCAATATTAATGAAAACATACTGAAAATTGAATCATTCAAAAGGATTTATTGGTTCTGAACATTTTGCTGATTTAAATTTTAGAGAATAACTTTAGATACCTCAATAGAAGTTTTCAGTTATTATTATTATTATTATGGTATCCAAAGAATATTAAAGAAACTGAACAAAATCTAAAAAATATTTTAGTTCATGTTTTTTTGTCCAAAAATCCCTAAATCTAAGATTGGAAAGATGGTAGCATGTAGCAGTTTTACTTAATGTAATCTCAAAACCTTATAAAAAACACCAATTTGATTTTAGGCTCTTCAGTTTATATTCATTTACATAAAGCTACTCTTTTCATGAAATATTTTTTAATTCGTATATTTTGAATGGTTTTATAATCTTAAATAAATTAAAGTCTAAGCCATTTTTATTTCTATTTTCTACAGTAATAAGAGTAGCATGTGGAGATTTGGCAAGGTAAAAACAAATTAAAAACAAAATTGATTTACCAGCACATAGTTTAAACTCGACGTGACTGCAGCACTGCAAAAATTTTTCTTGTCAAGCAATTTATAAAATTGCATTCTAGGGTTTATCTTTTATTCTTTAATTTGATTTGAAATAATAAATATCGTAAAAAGAATTTTTAATTTCCTTTTCTGAGAAATTGCAGTTTTTAAATACCGTAAATGCAGATAATGCAATTATTTACAAATTTTGCATTAATTTTATAGTTCTCATAATTTCAAATGATGTAAATATGATCTGAGAGAAATCATTAATTTAATTGCTAAATATATTTAATTGAAAGTTTTTAATGAATTTAAATTGGTGAGATACCAAAATATTTTAATTCTTCATTATTTTGAATTCCAGAAAGTCCTGAAATACATGCTGTAATCGGATCAACAGTTTCTCTACCTTGCAATTTGAGTCCACCGTCACCAGATGACTCGTTCTCACTAGTTCTATGGTATAGATTAGATTTACCGAACCCGATTTACACTGTTGACGTCAGAAGTGTTACTGCACCTGGAGAAGCAAAGCATTTTTCCAGTAAAGTAAGTAGTGTACTATTTAAATCAAATGTAACAAACTGTTTTTAATAGTTAAATATAATTTATTACAGTTTCGAAAAACAGGTAAGTTTTATAACTTTATTTAATTTAATTTAAACTATTTGTAACATAATTATGATTACATAAACACACTATCCATATATCTATGCAAATATAATATTAAATAAAATATAAAGTGAAACTATAGCAAATGAATTAATTACAATAATTATTTATATAATTAAATATATGAAGTAGGGAAATTAATTAATTGAAATTAAAATTTACTATTACTTCCATTTTATTAATTCCCATCTTTACAATTAACATTTGGAGAAAATACATTATATTTATTAATTTACTTTCTATTAACACTTAATGCTTTATAAAAAAAAAGAAACGAAACCCTAAATTAAACATTTATAGCAAACAAATTAAAATATTCCCTAGTGATACAGTTCCTTATAAAATGAAGAATATTTAATAATTTAAGGAAAATCGTATAAAAATTTATTATTATAATGATTTACCTTACCTATTATTTTTAAAATACTATAACAAAATCAGATAGTATATTTATTCAAATTAATACTTTTTTTATTCGGTAATTAAAAATAAATAATAGACAGGGAATTTTTCATTTGGGTACACCTGTCTAAATTTAATTTTTATATTTGCATATATTAACTACTAATGAAACATAAATAGAATTATTTATTCCTATAAAATGTTTATATTTTTGGAATATAATTAAAAATGGATTAATATAACAATTTAATCGCATTAATATCAGTAATGAAAATTTTGATTTGTATAGACTACCTATACAATATATAAATTTATTTTTTAATATGAAATAATCTAAAATACTTTTCATGATTCTAGTTAAATTTGAACTGGAGTATAACAAATATTTTACTGATTTCCTCAAAAACATTCATAACACATACTTGAATTATTATATATATAATAAACGAAAGTGGTATCTATAAGTTTTATTTATTATGCGAAATATGTATCCTGTTTCAAATATAATACGAACGTCAAATTAAGATTGCATTAAATATCAGAATGTACAAGATTGTTATTTAATCTTTAGGTGCTTGGCAATAGAGCTCGTTTTAATGTTAGTAACCAAAGGCCAAGCCTAGCATCTTTAACTCTTGAAAAAGTCACCGAAGAAGATGCTGGGGATTATAGGTGTCGAGTTGATTTCCGTCGAGGTAGAACTCTAAGTTGGTTAGTTAAGCTCAATATTATTGGTAAGTACTTTATTATAAACTTTCTTCTTTCAAACACTTTATTAACTACTATCTATTGTTATTGTACTTTGTTAAATTTTTACCAATATAATATTTTAAATATTATAAGAAAATATTTGTGTCTATGTTTTAATTTTGATTCAATTAAAATATTTTTCTCCGTATTAAACATAATACAAATATTAAAATAGATGTGTTCTAAGGAAACATTTCTTTATAACATCAGTAATTGCTTTAGATTCTCAACATTTTTACTTTGCAAATCATAAAAACTATCTTTTATAATTTGATTTTTTAAACAAATTTTTGTTAAATATATTCATTTCAGATCACATATATTTAATAAGTAGAAAAAATATTAAATCCCTTTTAGTTCCTCATTAAATTGCTTTCATATAAAAATACACTGAGAATTATCATATAATTAATCTCATTTTAAAATATTAGCATAATATATTACACATTATTATATAAAATTATCATAAGAAACAATATTTAAAATCATTCTATTTTAGTGTGTAGAACATATCAAATTAGTTAAATATTAAACTATGTTAAAGGATTATGAAATCTTACAAAGATCTCACCTTATTTTAAAATCTTACAACACATACATTTATTACGTTATAATGAAATTCAATAAGTATTTAATGAATGCACAGACATCATACGCTTTACATTTATTTTTATTATTAAATTTGAATAAGGTGAAATTAAAAGTTACATATGGGTAATACACACGAGATAATCTTATCATAAAAGTTTTATGAGATTATATCTACGAGAGAAATTAGGGTAAAAATATTTCTATAGAAAATGGTTAAAATAAACTCCAAAATCTAAGAATCTGATTTTGTCACAATGAAATCTTCTTATCCTCATAAAACTAATTTTAGATTAATTTTGGATTCATGCAAAACTCATATTATTGTATTAAATCTAATAATATTTGTAAATTTAAAAAAAAAAAAAAAAACTATTATATATTTGTAAAAGTTACAAAAAATGTTAAATTACTGCATATACAGCATTAAATATAATACAGATATTATTTATTTCAATAGCTTTTCTACGTCAGGAAATATGTAATGTTTATAAGGATACACACTTAAATTTAGCTAATATCTTTGCAAATGAATTTAATAAAAAATATTATATTTTAGTTATTTTAGGTGTTTTTTTAAGATTTTTCTAAATAATAATAATTTTAAAAAGTTTTTAAGAATGTCAAGCACATTTATAATAAATTTATTTATAAATGATAATTATTTTTGACGTAATATAAATTCTACAACAATGTAACTACCCATTTAAAATATTTTATTACTCATAAATATTTCTATACTTAATGATTGAGGAAACAATCTTATCTTCAGTTGTTGTGAGAATTGGAGATGATCCACCTAGATTTTTAACTATATATAATATTTCAAATTGTAAACACTAAGTAATATCACGTACTTTATGACACTTTTCCCTTCTTATTCCCTTTAGAATTTTTTTTCAATGCTAGTAAAAAGTAAAAACTCTCCCATATAATCTTTAGTGATATATTGATTATTTTTCCCGTTATAATAAAGTCTCTATCCATAATGTAAGTTCAAATACAAAGTTATCGGCAAACGATACCAATGCACTGACTAAGGGGAATGAACAGTGTCATCTCAATCGAAGAATTCTCTCCAGCTAACGATTGGGACCTTATAAGAAGGCCTTAATTTCGATAGTAGATATGTTACAAATTCTTCAGAAGCAGAAAAGTATCGAGAAAAATTATTAAATTTCCCAAAGGGACTGAGTTAATAAGTTTGTCAGGATAATTCTAGTTCAAGAATGGCTAAAACTGTTACCTTTAAGTAATACTGATAATGAGTACTGAATATAAGATTGAAATTGGTGTGAAGCATTTTATAAGTTCTGAATTTTATATATGTTTAAATGTATTGTTAAAAACCTCCTCGGATTTATTGTTTTTGAACTGAAACCAGAATGTACTTATTATTATAATTTGAGCAAAAATAATGTGTTCTTGGGTATTATTTTTAGTTTTTCTGTCAGAAACGGTATGGCCTGATTTATTATTAAGCCAGTAGTAATCTTTGATACAAAAGTACGTTTTTTATTTTCATACATTTTAGCAAAGTTCGGATATAGTTTCCATTAAAATACTTTTGTAAAAAAATGAACTTCAACATATTTAATTGCGTAAATAATCAGAAAAATCTCTCTCAAAACTTTTACCTCCATAATAGTCATAGTCATTTTAAATAGTAAATTTTTATTGTACTAAGTATCAACTATTATCAATGATTATTGATGTTAAACAAAGATTTAAGAAAAATGAGATTGTATATGAGTAATTAAAAATGCCACGTATTATATTATATAATCATAGCGTTTCCTTTTATGGCGCATACATAAGATATGCAAATTATTTGTACCTTGAAAACTGCAATTTTGTAACTTATGATTAAGATTTTAGCACGCACATTTAATATTATAGACATTGGTTTTGCTTTCACATTTGCTCAAACACAGTTAGATTTAAAATAGCTCAATAAGTTATGAAGTTGCTTTTGTTTAAGTTAATATTTCGATTTTATATATATTTGACAAAATCAATAGCGATGGTTTGGTATGTTAGGATATTGCTTTCTTATCGAATGCTGTGAGTTCGAATCCCGACTTAACTGAAGATCTTTAGTTTTTCCTTAAAGGCATCAGGAATATGTTAAATGGTTTATGGTTTTAATGTCCTCCAAGTGAATTAATACAACAATGGGCTGCAGATGTTTTTGGAAAGGTTTTATTTTGACCCTGTCTCGGTCGATTCCGAAGGCATCTATAAATTAAGAAAATTTCCATCAGGCTATATCCACATAATTAGTTGAGACAAATTATAGGTTACTAATGAAGAAACATGCTAGAACATAAATATTTAAATAGTAACTATTAATATTTAATACCATACTTCATTCCTTATGTGAATTACTTATTTTAAATTTTATGAATGCTAAAATATTCAAGAAATAATTTTTTCAATACATGGAATATTGTCTTTTTATACTCTCAAGCAGCAACTATTCTAGTTACAACTTTAAATTACTGCAATAACATCTATTACTAATAATTTGTAATGAAATACATTTTTCAACTTATATAAAGCTTTAAAAGGTTTTAGAAAAACTCTGCTTATAGTTTTTCAATATTTCTTGTCACACCAAATTCAGAAAATGATTTTAATACAGTTCATAAATATTCATTACATTAAAAGCAGAAAAGTTGAGTTTTATTTGAAAAAGTTAAAAGTTTGTGTATTAAAATTACACTTCTGTTCATAGAATCGTATCATTAAAACAAATATTGATGGTATTAGAATAAAAATGCAACACATTAAAAATATCAATATTTCATCACATATCAAGTTATGTGTCAAAGAATTAAAAATTGTAATACATCCTTAAAGTTTTTCTAATCTTTATGAACAAAAGCTAAAATGGTATAATTTCAATATTCTCAATATACTTTCTTTTAATTTCATATATTTTAATATCTGAAATCAGATTAAGCATTCACTTTTTGGATAATATGTTAATAAAAGAAATGACTTCTCTTAGGAATAAAAGTGAAAGCAAAAATCTTTTATCTCCACAAAAAAACTAATTTATTTATTTTTATTTCAACTTGAGTATGCTCTTTAGTCCCAGAGTTACACTTTATGATCATACATAAATGATTCTAATTAAATAATTTAATATTTTTTATGGTTTTGATTTTAATAAAAACAATAGAAAGGAAGTTAAATATTATAAAAATTGATGTAAATTAATTTTTTCAAATTTCGTCAATGGCATTGTGATGCAATAAAGTTGTCAAATTTGCAAACATTTTTATATGCTGACATGTAAAAAAAAATAAAAAAAACAAAAATAATTTTTGAGATAGTGAAACATAAAATTGCTAGAGGTATGATCATGGTCTATTTATTTGTCATCAAGAAGTTAAACAAAACTGTAAGCTAATATTTTACACCACATTAATCTTAATTTCTATTTGTATTCTTATTTTATTTTTCAAATTCCAATTTTACATATTTATTTTAACTGTAGTGTGTTGATAATGTATTATGTATTGCTTAACAGTTAACTTCTTAAATTTTAATTTTTATTCGCATATATTTATTTTGTATTCTTATTCCTGAATATTTTCTTAACGTTTTTAGATATTTTTAATGTTTGCATGAAAAATAAGTATATTTTAGCTTTTATCATGAATTATAATAAAACTGTTGTTAAATATTTCTTATTACTCTTCCTTTCGCATAGATAAAATTCATAATAGTGCTAAGAAAATTTGAAATTCTTTTATCAACATCTATACTATTTACTTTTCAAATAATATCTGAACCTTGTTCAAAAATGTCAATCTTACCAATGAAACAGTTAACAGTTAATTAATTTAATTGTTTATATATAAAAATTTTAGTAAGCAAAATATATTTTTACATAAACTAGGAAGAATATATACATTTAAGGTTATATCATCAGGGCACAATTCTAAGTTTCCTAGTTATAATGTAATAGTACCATTTATAAAATAATTCTGATTAAGCTATAAGATGTTTTTAAATTTGTTAGAATTAATTATTCTATGTCATTCAATTAAAAATACAAAAATGTGATAGTACCAGTTTTTAATTTAATTTTTAATTAATTTACATTTAATATTTTTTTCAATTTTTTCAGAGTTCTATTATAGCAAGTCTTAGAAATTTCAATTAAAATTTAAATAAAAACCAAAAAAGTTAAATTTTTTAAATAAAAGTTCTACTGAATCAATGAAACTATAAAATAAAAATGTTGATAAATCATTTCATATGTTCGGTAAAAAAATGAGTTTCAATCATTTAATAGCACCTTTGCTATATTGCAATAATTTTTAATATGGTACTTAGTTATTTATAATGTAGATTTGATTTTTTAGTTTAATCCTATTTCTAGATATTTATTTTATATTTATATGTATAAATATGAAACAATATGCATTTAAGGTAATAAAGAAAGAAATAATGAATCAAAGAAATCTACTGTTAAGTTACTAATATATTTTTGTACTTTATTAAGATCAATTAAATAATAAATTTAGAATTTTTTACTTTAATATTTTTAAGAAAATAAAATAAATGAAGCTAAATAGAGGAGTCAATTTTAAATTAATTTTTAAAACGTTCTCTTTTTTCATCAAAAACAAAATATTTTTGTATTAAAATCTCACAAATGTTAAGTTTATCTAACACCATAAGAAATTGTTATTTTAATTCCATTGAAATTTACCATGAAAACTTGAAAAATGAATTTTTCTAGTAATCTATGTAAAAAGATGTTAAAAACAGTTAATTTTCTTCATTGAAAACTGATGTAATGGTATGTTGACAGCTTTTACTTTTGCCAGAAATAATTAACAATTTAAAGCACATATTTTTTTTATTATATATGTGCTTATTTAATATATTAATATATTACTTAAATATATTTGCATTTAATTTTAAATTTAATTATTCTGTAGCCCAAACATTTATTTTTTCATCAAAAACTAATTTTTTACTTATTTTTAATTCTAGTGCCTACAAATAATTTGGTTATTAAGGACAAAGATAATAGAACCTTATCTGGTACCATTGGACCTTATAAAGAAGGTTCATCACTGAGTCTAATATGTGAAGCAAGGGGCGGTAAGATTTTTTTTTCTGAAAGTTTTATTCTGTCTTATAAACTAACGTTATACAAAAATCATTGATAATAATCATTTTTCAAAGGAAAGATGTGAGATTTTTTGCATTAGTGCGTTTAAGAACAAGATGTGTAGTAAATATTTTATGAAAATGCATATGCTAAAATATAGATATGTATATTATTTCATATATTATTGAATTTGTTTAAAATTTATTATTAAAATTGTTTGTCAAAAGACTTCAATAGCAGAAAATTACGGAAAACAAATGTTTATTTTTAATGTTTTGTTAACTTTTTTTTTATTTTAACAAGTCATTTTTAAGTGAAATAATTCAATTATACATATTTCGTTGAATTCATATTTCGAATTGATTTTTAAGATTTAAACTTTCTAAAATATACATCGAAAAATCACACAAAAATTATTTAATCAAAATGTTAGTTATTACAGGAATTAATAGCATATGAAACTTATTATTTAAAGAATTTGGTAATTTTAAAGTATTCGATTTTTATACTGAACATTTAGAAGTATTGTTAAAAATATAATAATCTTATTTTTTTTTAAAAAAAACATTAAATGTTGAATAATATAAGATATAAAGATTATACATGATAATTTCAAAGTTTAATTTTTCTCATAATAATCTAAAACTAAATTATGTTATTTTTTTTAAATACTAGTTTTTATATTCCAGTATCTCCAACGATAATTAAATGAATCTGCATTATAAATATTAGATTTTAATAATGTACATATAAATATAGTAATAATTTGTAAGCACAAAATTAAATAATGTATGTAAAACATAAGCATAAAAATATTTTTTTAATATTATTAGTTCCCTTTTCTGAATTAGCATATTTTGCGCACATATTCTGAATTTTAAACTTCATAAGAAGAGGGAGTTATGCCGTAAAATCAATGAATTCTCACTGCTGATTCAATGAGAAAATAGAGAGCATGGAAAGCCTTTTGAATTAATATCTGCTCATAAGCGATCTTCACCAACACCGAGTTTTAACAGACATAACTAATCATGTTAAATATACCGGATCGTTGGCTGCCTTTAGCAAATGACTGAGCATAAATTACCTTTAAGCCTTTTAGATTATGCCACTGAAGAATCAATAAGACCGTGCTCGTCCCAAAGATTAATTTATTTACCAAGAGGGCGAAGGTTGGGCCTCATGTCAGGGCATATTGCCTCAGAGAAATAACTCTGGGGCTAAGTGATAAGGATTTAAGAAGAGACAGAGGGAAAGGCTAGCTGTTGTCTGAACTTTCAAAGGACAACTGGCGAAGTAATGCTTTGAATCGCAGAAGTCACGCTATTCTGACAATAGCCGTTTTCAGAAATTTAATTATAAGAGATTACTAGATTTAAGAATCTGATTAATCGAAATTAAGCATCTTTACTGGTCGACGTCATTTTTCCTGAAGGGAATTTGTATCTTCAGAATTCTTCAGCTTCTCCTCGTAATTATTTAGGGTATTTAAATTAGCTGTTTGCTATATTCCCTGGGAAGCCCATACCAGAAGTAATTGTTGGCAGAACACTTTCCGCTTGAGTAAGCAAGCCTATTTGCTTATTTGTTACTTAAATCATATCAAGGAAATAGATTTTGTCTATTTAGAAAATTATTTATAATTTTAATTGTTTTAAGAATAATTAACTAAAATAATATATAAGAAAACTACATTAAATCCAAGTAAATTTTACTTGCTTTTAATAGATAAGCAAATTATTTTAAAAATTCAAAAACATGATCACTGTTATTTGGTTTATAAATATTCTGACTAGCAGACTAATTAAATTATCATTGGTACAAACTTTATTATAACATAAGATGTTACAACTAACAACTTTATAATATTATATGATATCAATTTATAAATGTTTTAAGATTGTTTTTATCAATAATTTTCAGTAACAAGAATCTCTGAAATTAATAAAAATACTCAGCCAATAATTAAAATATATATGTATACTTTAATATCATATATCATATACATATGTATATATAATGTATGTACATTATACGTATATACATATTAATTCAAAT